>NMRB01000014.1:677627-689400 GCA_002633025.1 Notospermus geniculatus | reverse complement strand
ATGCGCCGCAGGGAAGAATTTTTTAAACACTAAAAAGAAAAGTATTACATCAGTTTATATTTCCACAGTAATCATTCCTGTCAGTGCTGTGCAGAATTTCACATGCTTTATATGTCACGCCGATAAATCCTTCATGTCCTGTTCTAGATGGTATTTAACGATACTCGCTGCCCATGTTAAACATTCATGAACTTCAGCTCGACCGAGAAAATACAGCTTTGCATCTCAGATTGCATTCCTTGACAATCTACACCGTCATAGAACTTTCTTTTGCAAATTGCCAACGCCTCTCACGGCCTGTTGGGAATTCTTTGAAATTGCTACTTGCTGCATGGGTAGACATCGAGTGCACCAATCGCAATATTTGCTAAAAATGCAAAAAATGTTGTTATGCTATCGGTTGTCAAGACATTTTCTGCGTTTTGCTTCTGAGTTACCGCTTGGCTGTCCCTGAGGCAAATAATACATGAACTGAAGAAAAAGATATTGGCAGCACAAAGCATTGTTTCTCGGCGACAAAATTGGGAATGCTCATTATGACACCAGGAGAGTACTTTGCGCAGCAAGCAACTTTGCTTCGTGTGATCCGAATGCGGACCGACTTGTCACTGTTGATGGACCTTTCGATCAATTAGGAGAAAACCATGGCATAAATGGGAAACCAGAGATTTGCAAGCGGTACGCAGTTTCCATCATGGCGTGCTTGCTCGTACAACTCAAGCTTCAAACGATAGGCCTACATCACCAGGTCCAGGTCGAAATCGAGCTGGACGACAGGTTCCCTGTGGGAACTGACCATCGGAACCAATCACAACGCTCTTTGCAATGAAGGGACCAATCGCAGTGAATGGCAATCAATTCATTACAGGCCATGCAATCCCAACTGAACCTTGTTCTTAAACCTGCGATTACATGCAGCTATGTAATGGTTTCACAGTCGCGAACCCTCTTTGTGGAGCTCGCCATTAATACTGGCGTGTCCGTTGGCCTACACCGTGTACAAGTATCTGTATGTAATCCCAACCTCAACCGTATTCTTTACCTCACTACTACGACAAAAGTAAGCGAAAATCGAAGGGAAGAGCAGACTCACTGATGGGACCAACATCAATTTTTCATCTCACCACTTACGTACACGTATTCGCTTTTAAGTTTTATCATAAATCCGTGATCAATAGGTAGAAAACATTTTAAAAGAAAATAGAAATCCCCCACAGAATTGTCAGTATCGTTTTGATTTTCAACTTTTCGATCAATTTCCATTAGGTTATAGCCAGGTAAGATCGTTCACCTTCATATTGTTTGTAACTGCATTCACGCGTTGGCATAAAAACATAACATCAACAACATTAGTGCTGTCATTGGAAATCAACCAATTGCATATATTGGTACAGACGCATAGATAAGATAATTCTATGGATGTTTTATGATAGTAAGGGAAACCAATGGAAAAAGGCCATAAGCAATCTCTTTAAGGTATTGTTAGTAGTTAGCGAAGATAAAAATACATGTATAGGTGATATTTGTTTGGAAGCATTACAAACGATCCTTCTGATGAACTGTCTGCGAGTGTCGAAACAAAGATTGACGACGCGGTGAAACAAGATATTTTATTCAAATTACTCGATGTAACACTCAGTTTACCGGGTTTTTTTGTAGCAAGCCTGGTTGCGGAATACATTCCAGCGAGACACCAACACCGTCGATATCAATGACAGTGAAATGTGGATGTCATGTGGAGTAATACTGCTGCTCGCATTCGCGATGCTGCTGGCGAGAAACATGTGAAACCCTCAATGTAGCAGAAGGGAATGAATTTAATTTGCACACGAACAAGAAGAGGATAAACCGAATGGGATACCGGTCGCTAATCCTATATCGAAGAAGGAAGCTTGTTTGCTTCCCGGGTGGTAGAAGGTGATAAAAGGATATCGGCGTGCGGGGGACAAGTGATACCATCTATTGTAGGACTAGTATTGAATATGAAACGTACGGCGACGTCTAAGGTAGAAGATTTTTTTTTCAGTTGTAAAGAAAACTGTTTGTGGACCTTGAAAGTTGTGAAGCTCCTCCCCGGAGCTCCTCCCCTCCAACGAAAGCGATGCTTTGGTATCCAGCTTGAAGCAATAAAGTACGGTTTACATACAATATGAGACAGATGGCTGACGAGTGTACCGTACGTTTTTATATCACTCTCACAACTTTGTTTGTATAAGAGGGCTAAGACAGCAAAATATCGAGAAAGTCAGAGAGATGTTTTCTTAGAAATGGGGAAAAAATGAATTAAAGATAATGGGCCATATTTATGAATATGGCCCATACTCTCCGATGGAATACGGAGGGGAAAAAGTGCACGGTGTAAGTGGAAGAAGAAATTTCGACAAGAGTAGAGACTGTGTTTAGTACATGTAGCTATTCATCATGATAGTTGGCTTAATCAACGATAGCCCATAACCTTACCCTTCGCTTGCTCCATTGCTGACCATACGGAGAGTAAAGAGCGGTTATGACCAACTTTATATTTCTTGACAATCGTAGACATCATCTGGTTATATATACAAAAGTTATGATCATGATTCATTTGATTTGCCGCTGGCACTACTTTGAACTCCACTTAGTCAACATTAAGATCTACAGGTGTTCGTACAAGGAGCAGCGGAATCAATACGTCTGTATAGAATGTTAGATCAAGCTTTAAACAGAAGCTATGTAAACACGTCGCCGACAACGCCTGTGAAAATGGGCTTGTTGCACAATGACAACAACGGGCCCCTATGCATAAAGGTGGAATAAGCTTATTCCAGGTATAGCTTCACGTTAACGTTAGGTTATACCTGGAATAAGCTTATTCCACCTTTATACATACGGGTCCAGGACCCATATTCATAAAACTACTTAAGTCTGTGACACTTATCCTTTGTTCAACACAAGATAAGTATCATACTTATCTTTTGTGTTTATGAATATGGACCCAGGACGATAATGCGAGCCCCCGGTGCGAGCCGCCTCAAGGGCCTATACACCAACGAAGATTATCTTGAAATCAGGTTCAGCCACAGCTTTTCAATTGTTCAGGAGGGTTGCCAGGGCATGATGTGACAATGGAAAAGTTGTGGCTCAACCTGAGTTCAAGATAATCTTCGTTTGGTGCATACGGCCCTAGCGCAAGGAAAGTACAACATCAGGGCCGGTATGCATAAAGATGGAATAAGCTTATTCCAGGTCACCATTATAACGTGAAGTTATACCTGGAATAAGCTTATTCCACCTTTATGCATACGGGCCCTGCAGTTTTATCTAACGAGTTTAATAACGATGCCTGATGCTTGCAGCTAAGTTTTGATATGGCGAGATTACATGTAGCTTCTAAGATTGAGTCAGTGACCTTTCTCTCAACCCACCTTTGCGTTTCCTCGTCGAAATCTGCAGTACAGTAAACCACGTTTTCGATATCCAAATGACATCTAGACGGGAGTCCATTACCCTACCTCTTGTCACGCAACATGATGAGAAGGCAAATGTCATCGATCATTCTAAACATTACATCTAAGATGGCGTTGTTCGCCAATGTTATTCTATATAGTTTTCCATTTTAAACCACTTTATCCCTTGTTGACCGACATTGGAAAATGACGACAAGGAGGCCGATATTTTCCTATCAGTATAATCGTCTAGGGAGGCTGGAACGGTAATCGTGGTTGGTCAATTCTGAGTCTGGAATTAAAGGAGTTAGACGCCGAAGTTGTAAACAAGCTGGTTTGTTTACAAATATGGTCGGCAAACTAGTTTTATTCCTTCGTGCAGGTGGCAGCACCCGTGATCGTTAGACTGGTTCCCGGTCCAATGCAACTCACTCACGATATTCACGTCAGTACATATCACCGACAATAGGTGGCAGCACCGCAGGCGTCCGTGGATAGAGAACCAGAGAGTGAGTGTTTACAACTTCGGCGTCTAACTCCTTTAAGGAGCCTATTCGACACCATGTTGCTTTCCGTATCAAGGAAACGGAAACAATACAAGTCAGTGCCAACGACAAGAGTAGTAACTCACTCAGCCACCTATAGCTACGTTGACAACCACTGAACTCCAATTGTTACATCGCATGCCTTCCACGGGCGTTTCGAGTTCAAATCTCTTTGTTGCGTGCCGGATAAAAACTGTGTGGGATTGAGCCGCATACCTGCCGGAAGTTTGTGACTTCCGTCTGCGCAAATGCTTACAAAGAAAAGCGGAAATGCGACATTACGGTAGGTAAGGCGGGCTGGGGCGGAACATGGTCGAAGACTATCAGACATTATTTACGTGCACGACATCGATACCGAACATGACTTTTTAGAAATATCAAGAAATATATGGGAAAGCCTGGATATTGTTGAGCACTCTTCTTCCGCCTCTAGAAAGATGGGATGGGGATAGAAAAAAAATTGCAAAGGAAAATGGAGTTTAAATGGTAGGGAATGGTTTCTGGCAAGGAGATTTTGCTGTTGCTATGGGTATCGAAGGGTTGCTAGAGATGAGAACTCTGGTGTGAAATATGATTACCTCTTGAGAGCCATCCGAGTAATATATTGGCCAATTATTTTACTACCAATACTGGGTCAAAGAATCGGCTCACCTACAAGTGCATATCATGTACTGGCGGCAGTTTCTCATAGTTTTGGTTTTTAGCTGTAGGGATTATTAGCACGATGAATCCATGGAAAAATTTACTTTAAATTTTGATATTAGGGCCAGGACCATCTGTGTCGGCAAGGAAAAACGTTCGCCACACCAGAAATTTTATTTCTGGTGGAGACAGATGTCCACCATACCAGCATCCCTTTCATAAAATGAAATCAGCAACGTGCTATTAAAGGTATATAAACGATTACTTCTTTAGAAATGCATTCTTTGTCATGTAATGCCGACGAAACGGAATATGATGATATCAGTTTGCCTTACGTGCGGTTTTCTTAATTTTCTAATTGGAAACTATTGGATCTATTGGGAGTTTTTTCCAAAGCAAGCTTACTTTGTTATTCTGATATCATTTTCCAATCCGATAAAGGTAGTTATTTATACTCAGGCATCCTTTTTACATTCTTTTCGTTTATCTGGTTGATGTCGAATTACAAAGCGTACCCATACTTATTGAAAGAAGGCTTTCAGAAGCATTGTAGTCACCAGAACTCCAAATATTCAATGAATAGTTAACCACTGTGACGAAAAAGGACTTCTGTGAAACAATAGACTCGAAATGATAATGGAAAAATCGAGTAATACAATGCTGATAACGATGGGGCTTCTCTTTGTGTTGCAGTGAAATCGTGATCGAAGGCCCACAATCATTACAGTGTTTGATGTAAGACGCTCAATTAACCACTTTGCCGTTGATGTCTTTTTTCAGGATTGTTTCGTGATTTATCTCCAGTGTTATGAAGACTGTGTACACAAGTGTTCACTTTCATATCTGTCTTAGAATTGCTTTCAGTATGCGTAATATCTCTTGGACAAGGAAGGCTCAACCTACAAATGCATTAACGTCTGAAGCATATTTAAGGGGGGCCGTATGCATAAAACATCTTAAGTGTAAAATTTGCCTTATCTTTTGTTTGGAACAATAGTTTAAGGGAAATTTTACACTTAAGATGTTTTATGCATACGGCCCCAGGATATCAAAGTCTCGTATGCCTAACTCGTTCTAGGAGTTTTCCAAAGTGTACAGAACCCATAGGCCCGGTTGCAGCAGCTACTCAAAGTTAAGTATGAGGTTGACCTCAACTAAGAAATATGATTTGCCATTCAATTTGAGGTTGAGAACGACTTTGAGGTTAGCTTGAGCACAAAGTCGACCTTAAGTATGACTGGTGCAACCGGGCGTGCACTAAGATACTTAAAGCTCTAAAGTATAAGACCGCTTCTCGATATTCAAAGGCAAGCCCACTATTGTGCAATGTGGTAATTCAATTCAGTTCAACTGGATTGACCAATGGGTGTGCGACAAAACCCCTGGTCTGATGGTTGTCAGTTCATGGCCTTGGTGTTGACTTCATTGCAAGGGCTGAAACTAACAGGCATCCATAAATACAGCGATGTGCTGTGTTGAAAGACGATTTAAAACTTAGGCCTAGGCCTACACGTGATGTTCAACGTAACTTTTTACGACTGGTCTTATGCGTACTTTAGATAATCTCCACCACTGCCTACAAATCATTACTGTCTTAAAATGGGTTAACCATAGACACTCTAGAAAAGAAGAAGACATGTATATCAAGAACCCTACGATAAATGACTGTTTAATACTGTCTACTGTAAGATTATCGACACCTCAGTTCTGATAATTGGGTACAGTAACTTGATGAGGCACACTAACAGGGAAATGTCATATTGGAGTTCTTTTCAGATCCCTGTTTCTGTCAGAGCGGAACAAGCCGAGACGGAATCTCGTTTTCATTAGGTTTACGTTCCGAGACAGTTTATGATCAGTTTGTTCTCTTTATTGGATACCAATCGATCGGATTGTTTTGTAACTGTACTTGCTTCTCTTTTAGCACTGAGCAGGTATCATTAATGAGTCTTGCCTGGCTTTTCAGGGCGGGTATTGTTACGGATAACAGCGCTGTTCTTTGTCACAAAACGTTACTTGCTTGAAATTTGTCTCTGATTCATCACGACTGTAGTATTAAAAGCTTCTTCTTGAATTACGTCGGCGGAGAACTTGAAAATTAGGGAGGTTTCGAAATCAAAGGATAAACGTAAACGTTAACGAAAACTTAATTTTTGTACCGAAAATGCAATGCATGGTTAATGTGTAGTATGAAAAATAACGTTGTCGTAAAAGTTTGGTTTATCGTTTGATTTGGAAACCTCCCCATTGACATCCCCTAAACTGCCCCAGCAAGACCGATGCGTTTATGACTTCGGTAATGCTCTGTGGAAAAACTCTTTTAAAAAAAGGTCGAAAAAACACCCGTTGATTCTAATTCATCAGATAAGTAAAACGTGTTTCATAAAAAAATGACATTTACAAAAAAGAAGGCGCACTTTTTTCATCGCGTCGAATTTCAGGGAGCAAAGGAGTTGTTCCTTGCTGCGCTTCAAGCGGATTAAAAAGCTATACCTCATTCACCATATGGTGTTCTACCGCTCCTTGAAAATCCACAGCCTTTGGCTTTGATCTCGACAACTGTCGCTCATCATACAACCCTTAACATGCTCTTGAATACTTTGCTTCAATTTGCCACCCTAGTCACAAGTGAGTGAGCTCTATATGTTTCACTAGTGATCAAACACAGCAGGTCGATACTGTGCCAGCCTCGGCATAATTGGGAGAATTAAGAAACCTGTTCAGGGCAGACCCTTTTGTGATTATCAAAAATCCAATTTAAGAATCTTTAGAATGTTTTTAATGAGGCTGATAGAGTCAGTTCCAAATTTATCTCATATACGACCATCAAAAGTCTACCCGGATCATCATTATCTCCGAGGTACGGTTGTCATGAAATCGTGCCTTAATGGATAACACAACATGTCTTTCAAGAACAGCGCCAATTGGTGACTTTGTAAGGAATTGATAAAGAGGACCAGTCGTCTCTTTTCTTGATACGGACAGCTTTTCAAAGATAAATTGATGAAAGATGTTCATCCTGATTTGAAATGTTACATGTACACGTACTTGTACAATGTAATAATTTCGCCTTGATTTTTTTAACCATCGCATTCAAAAGTGGAACATGATTATTTTTTGGTCTTTGAAGACTGATTGCTTTTTGAGTCCAAGTTCCAACAAGATTGTCAACGTTAAAGATTGATTGGCGAACTCCTAACGGCAGCCTTCGTCACTAACGTCTCATCATCAATAGAGTTGGCCATACATCAGCTTCCACAGTCGTGATGTTTCGCTGTGTAATGATTAATGAACTGGCGATATTACCTTATAGGTTATTCCTATATACACGGTCATTAAATTAATGGTCATACCTGCAATGCGTATATATGTCTTCCTTTATCAACAGACTAAAAGGTCTCGTGACCCACAGCTCCTGATATTATATTCTAGATTGCAGTGGGACCACGGGGTATAAGGTTCATCAACAGAAGCCTTTAGTCCCGTGGGCCAAGGCGACCCAAGGGCGTCTGGCGGTAATAGCATTGGTGATACATACACAAATACACATCAAGGTGACTGTAACAGCACCAATCTCATGGCAATAGATCGTGATACTTTAGTTTATGAAGGGGACGCGGACACCATGAATTGTGTATTAAGCAAACTTTATCGACGATTTATTATTTATAGCTGACATCCAGGGAAATATGCGCCTGAATGCTACACAAGAATAGCAGGCCTGCGCTTTGGTCGACCAGAATTATTTCACAAACGAGTGTTTACAGGAGAAAACCCGAGAACAAAGCGTAGTTATCTTTTGCACCTACTTCCTGAACAAGGCAAACGACCGCCATTTTCCTTGTTACCAAGCAACGCAGGATTCTTTGGACAGCTGTGCAAACGGGAAAGGAAGTGTTGAGAAAATAGTTCATTTACCCCACAAATGAGAATATTCAGCACCAGTGTTTTATGGTGTATTACAATGACAAGCTATCTGGACAGTTTTTTTTCATAATCGATGGCCAGTTTGTGATCTCAGTCGTTGTCGGAGAGAACCAGCCAATAGATCAGCAGATAGAGCTGTCCAATTGCAGATTGGAAATAACGAAACAAGGCGATAGTTGCCAAAAATAGATATGTAGAGAAATGACAAACAACTTTGAGCATTTATTGTTAAAGGAGCTGAATAAAGAACCATGACCAAAAAGATATTTGGAGCTGATAAGATTAAAGTCAGCATTTTCATTCGCAAGTAATAATGCCCTGTTATAGCGTGATTTCGAAGAAACGAATGATTTCTCATTTCTCATGTCTCATGACTTTCTCTCACTTTATCTATGCATTGTCATCCATTAGGAAACGGAGTTGAGACGCAAAAGAATATTTTGCCACCAGCACGCAACATGATATACGGTAGCTTCATAAAGACGGTATAAATGGTAAAACGAGACATTAAATTCTTTAGAGCCAACGTCGGATGGAAGACAGAAAGGTTGAAAAAGAATACCTCGTCTCATTTTTTTCAATCGTGGACATCAAACTAAGAGATTCTGAAGAAGTATGATATCAGAGGAATGGCTATGTTTGGCTGTTTTTTCTTTTTATCTCATTTTAGGTTCCGGTATCCCCAGACACGTTCCCCAACAGCACAAAGATTCCCTTTATGACGCGTGCAGGATAATGTGTCAAATCGTCTATCGTTATTGCCAAAAGGATAAAATAGAAATAACTGGCTTTATAGAAGACGATTCCGAAAATGACACCAGGATATTCCTGATGCTTGTTCTAGCTCTTCAAGCAGTGTTTAGGCTAAACTCCTTTATAATTTACTGTATGTGGGAATGAAAGGGACCACTTCTCCAAGTCGACCACTGGCATAGAGATTTTGAGACATGCCTGTTGATCACCAGGCTGTGTGACATCCCCACCTACCGTCAATTTCACATCAGCTGTAGGCCTACGTTGAAATTAATTAGACTCCACAATCATTGCTGCCGGTCTTAAAAGACGCGTCAGCCGTGACGGTCATTCAATTGGATTTAATAGTTCCACTTGTGTTCGGCAGTAAACCCTCTGTTATTTTCCGCCGCACTGCGTCGATACAATGGGCAGATCTGAAAGTCGCTTCGAAATCCTTTCAACTGTGCAAGCATTCAGTCTTTGATCGTAAGGCGTGACCATCACACTGGGTGGTTGATCTTCACGCTCATGAACTAACCTCTTAGATGTGAAGCTACGGTATGTTTGCTTTCCAGTGTGGGCTGAAACCCAATGAAACATTCATCACCTCAGTGTCACGTAATTCTCAATCATTCCCAAACTGTTTTAAAATGTAAGGCGTCAGCTTCTCCAACACGTCCATTTTCTATGGGCATTTATTGACCATCATCGTCAGTTATGAGAAAAATTTAAGTTTTTCAAGATTTGCCGGTAATATGATGGACGGCCGATGGCTTCGCAACAGCAGCCAAATCATCCTTTGTCACTCTTGTATTGGTTTAGCAAAGGCTCCCCATTGCTTTCCAGACGGCTATAATGGCTGTCTAATGAGACACTTGGAGCTTGTCCGGGATGACCAGGTGCGGTGGGCTAATCATTATTATTGAGCCAGGTGTTAATCAGCAAGTACAATTGACAGCCGTCACACCAAGGATAAGCCGCACACGTGACGCTCAACTTGTTTGGTCCATCCGCAGTTGGTTTCGAGTTAATTGGTTTTGAAATGATGATACATGTCCCCGTTTCTGGTCGATCTGCTTGGCGTAATGATAACAGGTTTTGGAACTACAGAGATTTTTCTAATGCCCGACTTCTTGGTCAATCCAGTTGTGCCGAATAGTATTACCACACGCAAATTTTTCTCAAATTTTTCTCTAATTTTTTCTCTAATTTTTCTCTAATTTTTCTCTACATTTTCTCTATTTGTCTTGAATATCCAGAAGCATCTTACATCAGAGAACTTTGAGTATACTCATTATAAATTTGTTCCTTAGGTTTCAAATCAAAGAATAGTGCATCGATTGACAAACTACACCCACATAGTTTTACAAACAATTTTTTTACCATTTTTCCTAATTAAAGTTAATACCAAAGTTGATACAATATTTACCCAGCCTCGGGGTTTGCAGCAGAAGACTGACATATTCCAACTAAGAAAAATGTGAATATTGTATTCGAGGTCTGTTTGCGTTTCTCTATGCAATTTTAAATCAATGCTTCTTTGGAAGTGTTCCACGTACGCCTGCACTCTAACTAATGTATGCAGAAGTCCGGTCATAAACTATGCTATTGATATTTCCTCTTCAGCTTATGTTTTCATGTTGATGCATTTGAGTCTAACATTTGAGTGTTCAAACATGAAGGCAGTTCTGTCCATTTGACCTTCTCCTCATTGTTTTCTAGTTACAAATGGTTTGACATGTTTGACACGGAAAATCAAAAATCGTTGCCGACTGAAGCTTGATAAAGGGGACATTACATTCGAATTTAATACTCAAACAAGTCGTCTCCGATATTCTACCCCCAAACCGTACTGAGATTTTGACTTGAAAGTGCCTGAAGAAGACCCCGGGGTGGGGTTCAAAAATTTGCGAATATTGGAGACGACTTGTATTATATTGCTTGCGTGTCGTTTTTGTGCTTTACATGTATTTTGTCTACAATTGAATATTCAAAGGTTTATCTCTGTATCACCATTGATGTCTTTTGGGGGTAGTTGAATGGTTTAAGGCGGGGGGCTACCTATGCCGACTTTATTGACGCTCTTTGAAAACAAGCGTCCTAACATATTCATGACAAAAAGTAACTAATTGATGTCAACAAAATGTTTTAGCTACAACCTTTATGCTCCCGTTCTGTGAAAGAATTGTTCATTTTGACCAATTACGATGGAGTTAATTAAGGTATAACAAGTTGTCAAAATTTGAGTTCGCAAACAATTTTGCAGACTTGGGATGCGACACATCAGTTTCCCACATAGTCTGTAACCAGGCCTGATGCCTGCAGGGCGTAACGATCCGTTTTTTACGAAAGTACTTTCCATTTAATTGGTATAAACTATTTAATGCCAAAAAAGGCTCGATTTACAGTTTTTGAAATATTTCATATTCCCGACCAACTATCCAAAAAAGGCGATCGTGTTGCCCTAGAATGCAAATATGGCAATAACATCCAAAAGAAATT
>NMRB01000014.1:659318-677466 GCA_002633025.1 Notospermus geniculatus | reverse complement strand
GGTAGCCCCCCCCCCCCCCGCCTTAAAATCCCTTCTTTATTTATATACATGTACATACGTTTACAGACGCCACAGATTAGAGTGTACTATCAAAAATTCATAAGCCTTATAAATTTTTGGTATTGTGGAACTTCTTTAAACACTACCAATCACATGTAGAATTTAGTGTTAAAAATATAGAATATTTTCGAACATGATGCATCGGAGTCCGAGTCAGTGTTTACCTATAAATTAGGATATATGCTATGCAGGGATTGGCAACCTGCAGCTGTATAGGTTCGGAAGTATGTTTAATTTGATGATAGAAATCGATAACAGAATGTACACACTTTATTTAAAGTTTTTATCATGTTTGCAGATTGGTTGTGTACAAAAGTTTACAGTGAACGACAAACGTAGTCGAACTGCAGTTGTGTGGGTTATCCCTTCGTGTACAGTACATCTATGTACATGAATGTGTACAGCCGCACCGCAGAAAATTAGATAACTATAGATTCCGTTTCATTCAAGTTTTTTCGCCAGATTGTTTTTCACCGGTAGCGATTTAAACATCATAAAAACACCACCACCACAAAAACAGCAACAAAGTCATTTTTAAATGCGATAGTTTTCTGCTTAATATTTTATTTTATTTACATCTGCTTGAGACTTAGGCCCGTATTTTAGAATGCTCCTCAACGTAAAGGAGTTCCTCAAAGCTGTTGTTCTCAACAGGAGAACAATAGCCTTGAGGAACTCCTTTACGTTGAGGAGCATTCTAAAATACGGGCCATAACTTTATAGTAGAACAACTGATAGACGTATGCGATATACAGACTGTCCCTCTTTAATGTGTTGTTCGATCGTTAGCGGGGCCACAGGAATGTTTTAAACGGCTATATAAAAGAACAATAGGCGTTATACCGAAAGGGATTCGGCCTAACCAAAGGAGATTATGAAAGGTGCACCAAACGTCAATTAAGTGTCGACGTCGATTTCAGTAAATCCACGTTTTTGTCAGAAGTGCCTAGACATTTCTGTACACTGAACATTGGTGGCAATTCACGTTGTATTCCAGGGGCCTGTTTCAAAAGTAACTTGAAGTTAATGGTAGCATTAACTTCAAAGCATTTTCCATTTGGTTAAAGGTATATATACCATTAGCTTAAAGTCACATGAAACAGGCGCCAGTTTAACAACAGTTCCCTATCTATATGCATGTACTGTCGGAGCAAGCTTTATTTCGTGGATGAAACATCCTAACTGCCTCAACTACAACCGAGTGAGCAACACGCTAATCTGGGACAATCACCGTATCTATAAACTATACAGAAAGTTAACAAACAGTGAGACGAAAGACGTACCCATCTTACCAGTACAGATACATTATGGTATAAGGAAGAACCACAGTCAATGCGTATTAAGAATAGATCTACCGGTAACTCTTACCCGTTTTTTAAAACAATTTGTTGCATTAAGTCGATTTTGTGTTGCTGTTTATATGAAATAGTATCGACTCTGCTGAAGCGACACTGACTCCAAAACTCAGGCACTAAAACTCAATTTTACTGACTTTGTGTGCTCTTAAGAGAAACCCTTAACTCTGGATTCGCTGAGAATAAAGCCCGCTGACGCTGTCCACTTCGGATTTTTCTAGTACTAAAATTTATAAATGGGGTTTAAATGTTCATAATGCCTTTCAGTTAGGCAATCGGTGGCCTATGACCGAAATCACCAGGGGTAGCGAGCATAAAGGGGTCGTAACCCTACGTCAGGCCTAAGCCAGGCGTAGTGCTGGTCGAAGATAGGGCATGGACCAGCGCTACGCCTGGCTTAGGCCTGACGTAGGGTTACGACCCCTTAATACCCCCCATCACACTGAGCTAGTTCTCAGTACGTTCTTGAAAATTTTGCCGAACGGGCTCAAACTGTGTGCGAACGGAGTGGACGTAGTGGCAACGTTTTACAGTCTTTTTACGAACTTCGTGGATGGGAAGGGTGCTCCAGTACATCGAAGCATTATTTGGCCAAGGGGACACGTTCTAGCCCGTTTTACGATTTTTTTAGGACGGGGCAGGACGTTTTGAGAACGACTTCAGTGTGATGGGGGTATTATGCTCGCTACCCCTGGGGAGTAATCGGCCTCATTTATTTTTTAGTACTAGAAAAATCCTAAGTGGACAATGGGCTTAAGCTATATGCCTATTTCAAACAGCTGACCGAACCATTGACGCCTGTAGGCCTATCACAAATTGAGTCCAAAACAGGTGGTGAGCCTAGTGCTCAACAACCTAGAAGTGCCATTGACATCATCTGCAATCACCAATCCTGAAATAACCAGAGGTGCTCTGAACTGAAATGAAGATGCTGCATTGGCCTATCACGCCTCAAATCTAAGTATTCCTTGCTTTAAACTTAGCTGGATGTAGGGGGCCTAGCTACTTTCGGCGTCGATGCTTCGTCGTCGAGGAATGTTCTTGCAATAGTAGGTAGGTGAGCTTGATTAATGAAATTCTGCAAACAACCTCAATTTTCGCTGTCAAGGAACAGCGTATTACTCCCTTTAAATAACTAACCCCACCAAGTTACCAAACCAACGTACAACGTTAAGCATACGTAGCATGGCGTACAACCATAGTATGGTATAAGACTACTCTTCACACGGCCTCTCTATCCCCTCTCGTATAAAACAGCATTATTGTATCGTTTTGATTTTCAACTTTTCGATCAATTTCCATTAGGTTATAGCCAGGTAAGATCGTTCACCTTCATATTGTTTGTAACTGCATTCACGCGTTGGCATAAAAACATAACATCAACAACATTAGTGCTGTCATTGGAAATCAACCAATTGCATATATTGGTACAGACGCATAGATAAGATAATTCTATGGATGTTTTATGATAGTAAGGGAAACCAATGGAAAAAGGCCATAAGCAATCTCTTTAAGGTATTGTTAGTAGTTAGCGAAGATAAAAATACATGTATAGGTGATATTTGTTTGGAAGCATTACAAACGATCCTTCTGATGAACTGTCTGCGAGTGTCGAAACAAAGATTGACGACGCGGTGAAACAAGATATTTTATTCAAATTACTCGATGTAACACTCAGTTTACCGGGTTTTTTTGTAGCAAGCCTGGTTGCGGAATACATTCCAGCGAGACACCAACACCGTCGATATCAATGACAGTGAAATGTGGATGTCATGTGGAGTAATACTGCTGCTCGCATTCGCGATGCTGCTGGCGAGAAACATGTGAAACCCTCGAATGTAGCAGAAGGGAATGAATTTAATTTGCACAAGAACAAGAAGAGGATAAACCGAATGGGATACCGGTCGCTAATCCTATATCGAGGAAGGAAGCTTGTTTGCTTCCCGGGTGGTAGAAGGTGATAAAAGGATATCGGCGTGCGGGGGACAAGTGATACCATCTAGTGTAGGACTAGTATTGAATATGAAACGTACGACAGCGTCGAAGGTAGAATAATTTTTTTTCAGTTGTAAAGAAAATTGTTTGTGGACCTTGAAAGTTGTGAAGCTCCTCCCCGGAGCCCCTCCCCCTCCAACGAAAGCGATGCTTTGGTATCCAGCTTGAAGCAATAAAGTACGGTTTACATACAATATGAGACAGATGGCTGACGAGTGTACCGTACGTTTTTATATCACTCTCACAACTTTGTTTGTATAAGAGGGCTAAGACAGCAAAATATGGGAAAGTCACATTGAGAGAGACGTTTTCTTAGAAATGGGGAAAAAATGAATTAAAGATAATGGGCCATATTCATAAAGAGTGTTTACAACATCCACCATGCATTTGACGAAGTTACACGCGTCTAAAGGGCGGTTTACACTAGGTTGCACCAAGTTGCAAGTTGCAGCAACTTGCAACTTGTTGCAAACTACCTGGGACGGTTTACACACAGAGAAATCGATGCAACATCCAGCGTGATCGAGTTGCAACAAGTTGCATGCCCGTTTACACATGCAACTTTTATGAAACCTTTTGGTCTCATCAGGTTTTTGCAACAAGTTGCACGAAGTTGCATATGAAAAGTTGCATGTGTAAACGGGCCTTAAGTCTTAAACACCCTTTATGAATATGGCCCATACTCTCCGATGGAATACGGAGGGGAAAAAGTGCACGGTGTAAGTGGAAGAAGAACTTTCGACAAGAGGCGAGAGACTGTGTTCATCAGCTATTCATCATGATAGTTGGCGTAATCAACGATAGCCCATTAACGTAGCCCTTCGTTTGCTCCATTGCTGACCATACTGAGAGTAAAGAGCGGTTATGACCAACTTTATTTCTTGACAATCGTAGACATCATCTGGTTATACGTCTGTATAGAATGTTAGATCAAGCTTTAAACAGAAGCTATGTAAACACGTCGCCGACAACGCCTGTGAAAATGGGCTTGTTGCACAATGCCAACGACAGGACGATAATGCGAGCCGCTTCAACTCTAGGGCCGTATGCACCAACGAAGATTATCTTGAACTCAGGTTCAGCCACAGCTTTTCAATTGTTCAGGGTTGCCAGGGCATGATGTGACAATGGAAAAGTTGTGGCTCAACCTGAGTTCAAGATAATCTTCGTTTGGTGCATACGGCTCTGAGAGCGCAAGGAAAGTACAACATGAGGGCCCGTATGCATAAAGCGGGTGATCCACTGTCGCGATTTTGGCTTGAGACGCGGTTGCGTTCCCTTGCGGTTACCTTATAAGGACTTCCGATTGCCATATAAGGCGATCGCAAGGGACCGCAACCCCGTCTCAAGCCCAAATCGCGACAGTGGATTCGCCGCTTAAAGGTGGAATAAGCTTATTCCAGGTATAATTTAACATTATAACGTGAAGTTATACCTGGAATAAGCTTATTCCACCTTTATGCATACGGGCCCTGCAGTTTTATCTAACGAGTTTAATAACGATGCCTGATGCTTGCAGCTAAGTTTTGATATGGCGAGATTAGCTTCTAAGACTGAGTCAGTGACCTTTCTCTCAACCCACCCTTGCGTTTCCTCGTCGAAATCTGCAGTACAGTAAACCACGTTTTCGATATCCAAATGACATCTAGACGGGAGTCCATTACCCTACCTCTTGTCACGCAACATGATGAGAAGGCAAATGTCATCGATCATTCTAAACATTACATCTAAGATGGCGTTGTTCGCCAATGTTATTCTATATATAGTTTTCCATTTTAAACCACTTTATCCCTTGTTGACCGACATTGGAAAATGATGACAAGGAGGCCGATATTTTTGCTATCGGTATAATCGTCTAGGGATGCTGGAACGGTAACCGTGGTTGGTCAATTCTGAGTCTGGAATTAAGGAGCCTATTCGACACCGTGTTGCTTTCCGTATCAAGGAAACGGAAACAATACAAGTCAGTGCCAACGACAAGAGTAGTAACTCACTCAGCCACCTATAGCTGCGTTGNAATACAAGTCAGTGCCAACGACAAGAGTAGTAACTCACTCAGCCACCTATAGCTACGTTGACAACCACTGAACTCCAATTGTTACATCGCATGCCTTCCACGGGCGTTTCGAGTTCAAATCTCTTTGTTGCGTGCCGGATAAAAACTGTGTGGGATTGAGCCGCATACCTGCCGGAAGTTTGTGACTTCCGTCTGCGCAAATGCTTACAAAGAAAAGCGGAAATGCGACATTACGGTAGGTAAGGCGGGCTGGGGCGGAACATGGTCGAAGACTATCAGACATTATTTACGTGCACGACATCGATACCGAACATGACTTTTTAGAAATATCAAGAAATATATGGGAAAGCCTGGATATTGTTGAGCAGTCTTCTTCCGCCTCTAGAAAGATGGGATGGGGACAGAAAAAAATGCAAAGGAAAATGGAGTTTAAATGGCAGGGAATGGTTTCTGGCAAGGAGATTTTACTGTTGCTATGGGTATCAAAGGGTTGCTAGAGATGAGAAGTCTGGTGTGAAATATGATTACCTCTTGAGAGCCATCCGAGTAATATATTGGCCAATTATTTTACTACCAATATTGGGTCAAAGAATCGGCTCACCTACAAGTGCATATCATGTACTGGCGGCAGTTTCTCATAGTTTTGGTTTTTAGCTGTGGGGATTATTAACACGATGAATCCATGGAAAAATTTACTTTAAATTTTGATATTAGGGCCAGGACCATCTGTGTCGGCAAGGAAAAACGTTCGCCACACCAGAAATTTTATTTCTGGTGGAGACAGATGTCCACCATACCAGCATCCCTTTCATAAAATGAAATCAGCAACGTGCTATTAAAGGTATATAAACGATTACTTCTTTAGAAATGCATTCTTTGTCATGTAATGCCGACGAAACGGAATATGATGATATCAGTTTGCCTTACGTGCGGTTTTCTTAATTTTCTAATTGGAAACTATTGGATCTATTGGGAGTTTTTTCCAAAGCAAGCTTACTTTGTTATTCTGATATCATTTTCCAATCCGATAAAGGTAGTTATTTATACTCAGGCATCCTTTTTACATTCTTTGATAAGTTTAATAGAAATCCGTTTATCTGGTTGATGTCGAATTACAAAGCGTACCCATACTTATTGAAAGAAGGCTTTCAGAAGCATTGTAATCACCAGAACTCCAAATATCAATGAATAGTTAACCACTGTGACGAAAAAGGACTTCTGTGAAACAATAGACTCGAAATGATAATGGAAAAATCGAGTAATACAATGCTGATAACGATGGGGCTTCTCTTTGTGTTGCGGTGAAATCGTGATCGAAGGCCCACAATCATTACAGTGTTTGATGTAAGACGCTCAATTAACCACTTTGCCGTTGATGTCTTTTTTCAGGATTGTTTCGTGATTTATCTCCAGTGTTATGAAGACTGTGTACACAAGTGTTCACTTTCATATCTGTAGAATTGCTTTCAGTATGCGTAATATCTCTTGGCCAAGGAAAGGCTCAACCTACAAATGCATTAATGTCTAAAGCATATTTAAGGAACATGGATATCAAAGTCTCGTATGCCTAACTCGTTCTAGGAGTTTTCCAAAGTGCACAGAACCCAAAGTGATGCATTAAAGATAAAGTATCACGACTTCATTGTTTACATTCAGTGTTTGTAAACATTGATGTTTACATTATGTTATTTTGGACTTTGGGGACATGCCGACCCACCAAAATGAATACTTTTGGAATCAACAGCATTTCTAGAGAGGCATGCCATCAACAAATTACTCGTAAGACAAAGAAAGCCTGGACATAAACAAACATAATGTAAATAAACAATGAATTTCGTGGCCCGCGAAAAATACCCGTGATACATTATCTTTAAGATACCTAAAGCTCTAAAATACAAGACCGCTTCTCGATATTCGAAGGCAAAGCCCACTTTTTGTGCACAGTGGTATTTCGACTCCATTCATTAACTAGATTGACCAATGGGTGTGCGACAAAACCCCTGGTCTGATGGTTGTCAGTTCATGGCCTTGGTGTTGACTTCATTGCAAGGGCTGAAACTAACAGGCATCCATAAATACAGCGATGTGCTGTGTTGAAAGACGATTTAAAACGTAGGCCTAGGCCTACACGTGATGTTCAACGTAACTTTTTACGACTGGTCTTATGCGTACTTTAGATAATCTCCACCACTGCCTACAAATCATNGATGTTACTCAGTTGACAATATGGCAAGTTATCTCAAAATATCAAATTTGTGATATCGATATCACCATGACCCCTACATCTCAGATCAAAAGTAATCAGTCCATTGGATTCCTAGGGTATGAAAACCTAAGGATAGAACCTATTTCCATTGCACTAGGTGTTAAAGGAGCCGAGTTATGGCATCAGATAAAAGCGTGACGGAAAAAATATCAAGTCTGATATGTTGATTACATCATGATGGAGGCACCTGATGTTGAAAATGATTAGCTCATTGGATTGCCCAGGTTGACAAACCTAGGGGTAGGATGTGTTACGAGAGCTGTAGCTGCTGAAGGAGATAAGATATGGAGGCGTGACAGACTGGACACACAGACAGACACACACACACATACACACACACACACACACACACACAGACACCATGACCAAAAACAATATGGTTCCCGATCTTAGTGATCGGGAACCATAATTACGTCGGCGTAGAACTTGAAAATTAGGGAGGTTTCGAAATCAAACGATAAACGTAAACGTTAACGACAACTTAATTTTTGTACCGAAAATGCAATGCATGGTTAATGACTTGTGTAGTATGAAAAATAACGTTGTCGTAAAAGTTTGGTTTATCGTTTGATTTCGAAACCTCCCCATTGACATCCCCTAAACTGCCCCAGCAAGACCGGTGGAAACAACCGATGCGTTTATGACTTCGGTAATGCTCTGTGGAAAAACTCTTTAAAAAAAGGTCGAAAAAACATCCGTTGATTCTAATTCATCAGATAAGTAAAACGTGTTTCATAAAAAATGACATTTACCAAAAAAGAAGCCGCACTTTTTTCATCGCGTCGAATTTCAGGGAGCAAAGGAGTTGTTTCTTGCTACGCTTCAAGCGGATTAAAAAGCTATACCTCATTCACCATATGGTGTTCTACCGCTCCTTGAAAATCCACAGCCCTTGGCTTTGATCTCGACAACTGTCGCTCATCATACAACCCTTAACATGCTCTTGAATACTTTGCTTCAATTTGCCATCCTAGTCACAAGTGACTGAGCTCTATATGTTTCACTAGTGATCAAACACAGCAGGTCGATACTGTGCCAGCCTCGGCATAATTGGGAGAATTAAGAAACCTGTTCAGGGCAGACCCCTTTTGTGATTATCAAAAATCCAATTTAAGAATCTTTAGAATGTTTTTAATGAGGCTGATAGAGTCAGTTCCAAATTTATCTCATATACGACCATCAAAAGTCTACCCGGATCATCATTATCTCCGAGGTACGGTTGTCATGAAATCGTGCCTTAATGGATAACACAACATGTCTTTCAAGAACAGCGCCAATTGGTGACTTTGTAAGGAATTGATAAAGAGGACCAGTCGTCTCTTTTCTTGATACGGACAGCTTTTCAAAGATAAATTGATGAAAGATGTTCATCCTGATTTGAAATGTTACATGTACACGTACTTGTACAATGTAATAATTTCGCCTTGATTTTTTTAACCATCGCATTCAAAAGTGGAACATGATTATTTTTTGGTCTTTGAAGACTGATTGCTTTTTGAGTCCAAGTTCCAACAAGATTGTCAACGTTAAAGATTGATTGGCGAACTCCTAACGGCAGCCTTCGTCACTAACGTCTCATCATCAATAGAGTTGGCCATACATCAGCTTCCACAGTCGTGATGTTTCGCTGTGTAATGATTAATGAACTGGCGATATTACCTTATAGGTTATTCCTATATACACGGTCATTAAATTAATGGTCATACCTGCAATGCGTATATATGTCTTCCTTTATCAACAGACTAAAAGGTCTCGTGACCCACAGCTCCTGATATTATATTCTAGATTGCAGTGGGACCACGGGGTATAAGGTTCATCAACAGAAGCCTTTAGTCCCGTGGGCCAAGGCGACCCAAGGGCGTCTGGCGGTAATAGCATTGGTGATACATACACAAATACACATCAAGGTGACTGTAACAGCACCAATCTCATGGCAATAGATCGTGATACTTTAGTTTATGAAGGGGACGCGGACACCATGAATTGTGTATTAAGCAAACTTTATCGACGATTTATTATTTATAGCTGACATCCAGGGAAATATGCGCCTGAATGCTACACAAGAATAGCAGGCCTGCGCTTTGGTCGACCAGAATTATTTCACAAACGAGTGTTTACAGGAGAAAACCCGAGAACAAAGCGTAGTTATCTTTTGCACCTACTTCCTGAACAAGGCAAACGACCGCCATTTTCCTTGTTACCAAGCAACGCAGGATTCTTTGGACAGCTGTGCAAACGGGAAAGGAAGTGTTGAGAAAATAGTTCATTTACCCCACAAATGAGAATATTCAGCACCAGTGTTTTATGGTGTATTACAATGACAAGCTATCTGGACAGTTTTTTTCATAATCGATGGCCAGTTTGTGATCTCAGTCGTTGTCGGAGAGAACCAGCCAATAGATCAGCAGATAGAGCTGTCCAGTTGCAGATTGGAAATAACGAAACAAGGCGATAGTTGCCAAAAAATAGATATGTATAGAAATGACAAACAACTTTGAGCATTTATTGTTAAAGAGGCTGAATAAAGAACCATGACCAAAAAGATATTTGGAGCTGATAAGATTAAAGTCAGCATTTTCATTCGCAAGTAATAATGCCCTGTTATAGCGTGATTTCGAAGAAACGAATGATTTCTCATTTCTCATGTCTCATGACTTTCTCTCACTTTATCTATGCATTGTCATCCATTAGGAAACGGAGTTGAGACGCAGAAGAATATTTTGCCACCAGCACGCAACATGATATACGGTAGCTTCATAAAGACGGTATAAATGGTAAAACGAGACATTAAATTCTTTAGAGCCAACGTCGGATGGAAGACAGAAAGGTTGAAAAAGAATACCTCGTCTCATTTTTTTCAATCGTGGACATCAAACTAAGAGATTATGAAGAAGTATGATATCAGAGGAATCGCTATGTTTGGCTGTTTTTCCTTTTTATCTCATTATAGGTTCCGGTATCCCCAGACACGTTCCCCAACAGCACAAAGATTCCCTTTATGACGCGTGCAGGATAATGTGTCAAATCGTCTATCTTTATTGCCAAAAGAATAAAATAGAAATAACTGGCTTTATAGAAGACGATTCCGAAAATGACACCAGGGTATTCCTGATACTTGTTCTAGCTCTTGCACTGTTTAGGCTAAACTCCTACGTGGGAATGAAAGGGATCATTTCTCCAAGTCGACCACTGGCATAGCGATTTTGAGACATGCCTGTTGATCACCAGGCTGTGTGACATCCCCACCTACCGTCAATTTCACATCAGCTGTACGTTGAAATTAATTAGAATCCACAACCATTGCTGCCAGTCTATAAAAGACGCGTCAGCCGTGACGGTCATTCAATTGGATTTAATAGTTCCACTTGTGTTCGGCAGTAAATCCTCTGTTATTTTCCGCCGCACTGCCTCGATACAATGGGCAGATCTGAAAGTCGCTTCGAAATCCTTTCAACTGTGCAAGCATTCAGTCTTTGATCGCAAGGCGTGACCATCACAGTGGGTGGTTGATCTTCACGCTCATGAACTAACCTCTCAGATGTGAAGCTACGGTATGTTTAAAGCGTTTGCTTCCCAGTGTGTGCTGAACCCCAATGAAACATTCATCACCTCAGTGTCACGTAATTCTCAATCATTCCCAAACTGTTTTAAAATGTAAGGCGTCAGCTTCTCCAACACGTCCATTTTCTATGGGCATTTATTGACCATCATCGTCAGTTATGAGAAAAATTTAAGTTTTTCAAGATTTGCCGGTAATATGATTGACGGCCGATGGCTTCGCAACAGCAGCCAAATCATCCTTTGTCACTCTTGTATTGGTTTAGCAAAGGCTCCCCATTGCTTTCCAGACGGCTATAATGGTTGTCTAATGAGACACTTGGAGCTTGTCCGGGATGACCAGGTGCGGTGGGCTAATCATTATTATTGAGCCAGGTGTTAATCAGCAAGTACAATTGACAGCCGTCACACCAAGGATAAGCCGCACACGTGACGCTCAACTTGTTTGGACCATCCGCAGTTGGTTTCGAGTTAATTGGTTTTGAAATGATGATACATGTCCCCGTTTCTGGTCGATCTGCTTGGCGTAATGATAACAGGTTTTGGAACTACAGAGATTTTTCTAATGCCCGACTTCTTGGTCAATCCAGTTGTGCCGAATAGTATTACCACACGCAAATTTTTCTCTAATTTTTCTCTAATTTTTTCTCTAATTTTTCTCTAATTTTTCTCTACATTTTTCTCTATTTGTCTTGAATATCCAGAAGCATCTTACATCAGAGAACTTTCAGTATACTCATTATAAATTTGTTCCTTAGGTTTCAAATCAAAGAATAGTGCATCGATTGACAAACTACACCCACATAGTTTTACAAACAATTTTTTTACCATTTTTCCTAATTAAAGTTAATACCAAAGTTGATACAATATTTACCCAGCCTCGGGGTTTGCAGCAGAAGACTGACATATTCCAACTAAGAAAAATGTGAATATTGTATTCGAGGTCTGTTTGCGTTTCTCTATGCAATTTTAAATCAATGTTTCTTTGGAAGTGTTCCACGTACGCCTGCACTCTAACTAATGTATGCAGAAGTCCGATCATAAACCATGCTATTGATATTTCCTCTTCAGCTTATGTTTTCATGTTGATGCATCTGAGTCTAACATTTGCGTGTTCAAACATAAAGGGAGTTCTGTCCATTTGACCTTCTCCTCAATGTGTTTCTAGTTACAAATGGTTTGACAAGTTTGACACGGAAAATCAAAAATCGTTGCCGGCTAAAGCTTGATAAGGGGACGTTACATTCGAATTGAACATTCAAACAAGTCGTCTCCGATATTCTACCCCCAAACCGGAGATTTTGACTTGAAAGTGCCTGAAGAAGACCCCGGTGTGGGGTTCAAAAATTTGCGAATATCGGAGACGACTTGGATTATATTGCTTCCGTGTCGTTTTTATGCTTTATTGACAATTGAACATTCAAAGGTTTATCTTTGTATCGCCATTGATGTCTTTTGGGGGCAGTTGAATGGTTTAAAAGCCCTTCTTTATTTATATACATGTACATGTACTGTACATACGTTTACAGATGCCACAGATTAGAGTGTATAATCAAAAATTCATAAGCCTTATAAATTTTTGGTATTGTGGAACTTCTTGAAACACTGCCAATCACATGTAGAATTTAGTGTTAAAAATATAGTAAGAATATTTTCGAACACGATGCATCGGAGTCCGAGTCAGTGTTTACCTATAAATTAGGATATATGCTATGCAGGGATTGGCAACCTGCAGCTGTATGGGTTCGGAAGTATGTTTAATTTGATGATAGAAATCGATAACAGAATGTACACACTTTATTTAAAGTTTTTATCATGTTTGCAGATTGGTTGTGTACCTAAGTTTACAGTGAACGACAAACGTAGTCGAACTGCAGTTGTGTGGGTTATCACTTCGTGTACAGTGCATCTATGTACATGAATGTGTACAGTCGCACCGCAGAAAAAAATAGATAACTACACTGTAGATTCCGTTTCATTCAAGTTTTTTCGCCAGATTGTTTTTCACCGGTAGCGATTTAAACATCATAAAAACACCACCACCACAAAAACAGCAACAAAGTCATTTTTAAATGCGATAGTTTTCTGCTTAATATTTTATTTTATTTACATCTGCTTGAGACTTAGGCCCGTATTTTAGAATGCTCCTCAACGTAAAGGAGTTCCTCAAGGCTATTGTACTCAACAGGAGAACAATAGCCTTGAGGAACTCCTTTACGTTGAGGAGCATTCTAAAATACGGGCCATAGACTTTATAGTAGAACAAATGATAGACGTATGCGATATACAGACTGTCCCTAGCGGGGCCACAGGAATGTTTTAAACGGCTATATGAAAGGACAATAGGCGTTATACCGAAAGGGATTCGGCCTAACCAAAGAAGATTATGCAATGTGCACCAAACGTCAATTAAGTGTCGACGTCGATTTCAGTAAATCCACGTTTTTTTTCACAAGTGCCTAGACATTTCGGTACACTGAGTGAGAATTGGTGGCAATTCACGTTGTATTCCAGGGGCCTGTTTCAAAAGTAACTTGAAGTTAATGGTACCATTAACTTCAATTCATTTTCCATTTGGTTAAAGGTACATGTACCATTAGCTTAAAGTCACATGAAACAGGCGCCAGTTTAACAACAGTTCCCTATCTATATGCATGTACTGTCGGAGCAAGCTTTATTTCGTGGATGAAAGCATCCTAATTGAGGCCTCAACTACAACCGAGTGAGCAACACGCTAATCTGGGACAATCACCGTATCTATAAACTATACAGAAAGTTAACAAACAGTGAGACGAAAGACGTACCCATATATCTTACCAGTACAGATACATTATGGTATAAGGAAGAACCACAGTCAATGCGTATTAAGAATAGATCTACAGGTACATGTACATGTAACTCTTACCCGTTTTTTAAAACAATTTGTTGCATTAAGTCGATTTTGTGTTGCTGTTTATGTGAAATAGTATCCACTCTGCTGAAGCGACACTGACTCCAAAACTCAGGCACTAAAACTCAATTTTACTGACTTTGTGTGCTCTTAAGAGAAACCCTCAACTCTGGATTCGCTGAGAATAAAGCCCGCTGACGTGGTCCACTTCGGATTTTTCTAGTACTAAAATTTATAAATGGGGTTTAAATGTTCATAATGCCTTTCAGTTAGGCAATCGGTGGCCTATGACCGAAATCACCCTTAATCGGCCTCATTTATAATTTTTAGTACTAGAAAAATCCTAAGTGGACAATGGGCTTAAGCTATAGGCCTATTTCAAACAGCTGACCGAACCATTGACGCCTGTAGGCCTATCACAAATTGAGTCCAAAACAGGTGCTGAGCCTAGTGCTCAACAACCTACATGTAGAAGTGCCATTGATCATCTGCAATCACCAATCCTGAAATAACCAGAGGTGCTCTGAACTGAAATGAAGATGCACAGCTGCATTGGCCTATCACACCTCAAATCTAAGTATTCCTTGCTTTAAACTTAGCTGGATGTAGGGGGCCTAGCTACTTTCGGCGTCGATGCTTCGTCGTCGAGGAATGTTCTTGCAATAGTAGGTACGTGAGCTTGATTAATGAAATTCTGCAAACAACCTCAATTTTCGCTGTCAAGGAACAGCGTATTACTCCCTTTAAATAACTAACTCCACCAAGTTACCAAACCACGTATAACGTCAAGCATACGTAGCATGGCGTACAACCATAGTATGGTATAAGACTACTCTTCACACGGCCTCTCTATCCCCTCTCGTATAAAACAGCATTATCTTAAAATCTTCGAACAATTGAATTTTCCCCAGTGGAAGCACAACTCAATTATTTTCTAACCAGTTTACCAATGTTTGTCGTGTCGTCACTCATTCTCAGTTATTTCGAAAGCAACAGAGGGAACGTACGGTAATAGAAAGAATGCCAACGTGTCTGAGGGATTCAAAGACACTGCCATCCTTGAAATACGGTTCCAACTCTCCCGATGCAAAATCGATAGCAGCATTAAGCTAACAAGACCATTAGACGCAAAATTGCAGATTGGGTCGGTGAAACAAGTCGATTGGTGAGGCATAATTTGCCCGAGCCGACATGAAGGATGACGTCATGAAATTTTTGAAAATTGAAGAGCCGAATGAAAAATAACTTTAACATAAAGTTTTTCAGTTTTCATTTTGGTGTTCACGAAAAGTTCTAGTTAATGAATCCCACTCAATCAGCGAGAAGATATCCTTCTGCAACTCGCCGTGAGGAAGGGTTGGGCCTTCATCTGAGCCTCATGTCACCATCGTCGATCTGGCACACGGTCTGGGCTGTAAAAATCGATGGTAAAGGACTTCTGCATTATCGTGCCCGGAAAAATTGGGGCAAAGGGACTGCAACCGGACTGGATCAGTTTGCCAGTGATCGACATTTTACATGGGCAATCTTCAGACGCTGTAAATCGCGCATGTCGACGGAAAAGCCAATACTGGCCACAAGCAGTTCACCATTGATCCAAAATGTTTGAAATCGTAGACATTAATGGCCTGGGAACTTGAGGCTGTACAGGCATTTGACACAGACGAGAGCCCAACGGTCGTTCTCACAGCTGACAAGATGTAGGCCAAAGTACAGGGTGTGTCATTAATGACACCACTGGAACCACCCAAGAAACACCCTGTTATCCTGTGTGGTGTTTTCTTGGGTGTCCCTGCGGTGTTCCTGAAGGGTGTTTCTAGGGTGAATTCATGAATATTTTTAGTAGGGTTCAGCTGGTGTATCAAGGCGAGGGGTAACTACTAGTCTGACTAGTAGTCAGTTTAGATAAACGATAGCAGAAATATAGATAAACATATCAGAACAAACATTTATAACGCTCAATAAATAGCAAAAATACATATTTTGATTTTGCCCAAGATGAATTACCAAGTTCCAAACCCAGGCTCATACGTGCCCGATTTGTTAAAGACCCTGTTAATTCACGATGGAGATTGACTAGAGAACACCCATTTATAATTTTGCGTTAGAGGGCGCTTGTCTACCGTTTCCATGCACATGAACTTACACAACGTAGTCAGGCACTAATGTCGTCTAATATGACAATAATCTAAAAATCTAATCTAACCTACTTTCCTATAAAACCTACATATATGAAATATTACATTATAAATGCATAAAACCCCGCACCACGCATGCGTAATGGCGTAGTACATAAAATATCACCTTCACCTTCCAGTCTTTTCTATAGTTTTATCTAATTACTACTAACTGGTGATTAATGACATGATGTAATGACAGCGAATCAATGCCAGTTTTTAGATACGATCGATGGCTTTGCCAACATCTTCTCCTCTTGGCAATGTCCAATGTGTATGTATAAAATGAGAACCAAGCCCGGTAAATGGAATGTCCTAGTTGATATGAAAATGGAACCGGCCTGGCAAGCGGCGTCCCGTATGCAGCACTTGAATCTTTAAGTCTTGGTAAAACAGCACAGTTGACAACATCTGTTCGTTCTTGATTAGAATGTGTAGCATCACTTCATGATATTGACTAAAACTTATCTCGCTACACCATTACTGACAGGTGATTTTGATCATTGGCATTTTGGTAGAAATAAGCACCTGTTGCCGACGATTGACTTGCGAAAATTGAAATGCGACCAACTCTTGTACAGCTCACCTTGTTAGTAGCTGTCCCCATGGGCACCAGCTGTGATTTTAGCCGTATGAGAGCCAGGCCCTGTGCTGCTGCTGCCGGACGAAGATCGTTACTATGATTGAACACACTGTGATGTGATATCGTTTCGTATACTCGGTTTTATCGTTTCGTTGTGAAGCTATTTTCCACACCAAACAGCCCGTAAGGATCGTTCCCGAGCTCCGTTTTTCGTCAACCCCGATCGGGTGCCATGTCTATTTATTGAACTAAATTGGTCACAAGTTCTCTGGAATGTGTCAAGCTTGTTTCTCGTGCCTTTTCACGCGGTATCTCCCGAGATAAATCCGTTAATCGAAACACGCAAGAAATTACTCCGCGAATGGTTTGAATTCAACTGAGGGGCTAATGTTGGGGCTTTCACTTGTGCTTGTTGCACTTTCTGTCGGACTTGGTGTATCGAAAGCGGATGGAACGCCAAATGAATCTACATCGTCATCCTGTCCCTCTCCGTCTCCCTCCCCGCCAGGGGGCGTAAGATCAAACGCCTTTTCTTCACCGCGCATTTCACATATAACGTTTGTAAGCGCTTTGATATAATTCTTTGCTAAAGTGAGTGTTTCAATCTTTGATATTTTCCTTCCCATTTTTACATGGGGCACAACCTCGCGTAACTCCTGGAAGGCATCATTGAGTGAATGCATGCGCATGCGCTCTCGTTCATTACTCTCGAGTCGCCGGAGATTCCTTTCTCGGGCACTCACCGTCTTCCGCCGCCGGGCGGTTCGCTTCTGAGCTTTTGACTTCCTTTCGACCGTTTCCTCGTTCAAGGAACTAGCACATGAGTCTGATGGGCTACTGTTAGCCTCCCGTTTTACGCCACGGCGATCCTGCTGAAAACCTGCATTTACTGCGTCCGAACTGACGATGTCCCACACACTTTCCGTGGCCTCACCCTCGAGCGAGGCTTCGAGATCTAGAGGCGACGTCATGTCGGGCACTGTTTGCGACGAATTTCTCATCACCTAGAAAGATAAAGACAAAACGATTTCCAGCGTAGTTCATACTAGGAAAAAATACTACCACAGTCGGTAAAGAAAGGAAAAGATAATGATTTCACACCTGAAATCCTCAAAATTTTGGGTGTCGACGTTTGCATACACCGAACCATGCCCTCGTGGTTGAGCGTTTGTAGTGTACGACCAGCCGCGGCGCGGTATTAGCAAATACATGTACCCCAATGCTGCGTTACTCCAGTCATGCCAGTT
>NMRB01000014.1:644438-658914 GCA_002633025.1 Notospermus geniculatus | reverse complement strand
CACCCGGGTGGAAAGTATTTCCACCCGGGTGGAAAGTATTTTCACCCGGGTGGAAAGTATTTGGGTGGAAATACTTTCCACCCGGGTGAAAATACTTTCCACCTGGGTGGAAATACTTTCCACCCAGGTGAAATTACTTTCCACCCGGGTGGAAAGTATTCCCTTACGAAAATGTACCACGTGCAAATGACATGACCACGTGGTAATGGGCGAAATTTACACCAAAAATGTGTAAAAGTACACATTTTTGGTGTAAAATTCGCCCATTACCATGTGGTAATGTCATTTACCCGTGGTACATTTTCGTAAGGGTTTCCACCCGGGTGAGAATACTTTCCACCCGGGTGAAAATACTTTCCACCCGGGTGGAAATACTTTCCACCCGGGTGAAAATACTTTCCACCCGGGTGGAAATACTTTCCACCCGGGTGAGAATACTTTCCACCCGGGTGGAAATACTTTCCACCCGGGTGGAAATACTTTCCACCCGGGTGAGAATACTTTCCACCCGGGTGGAAATACTTTCCACCCGGGTGAGAATACTTTCCACCTGGGTGGGAATACTTTCCACCCGGGTGGAAATTCGAGAAAAAATACAATTAATGTTCAGAATATTTTAATGTGGACAAAAATATATGCATGGCATGTATGGGCCACCGTAAATACTCGATGTCGTTTTAGAATCTGATGGCATCAAGCGTGTCACATTTGATTGGATATTTCCCAAAACCCGCTGAGCCTATCACTCAACAAAATCAGATGTACGATTTAAAGAAATGCAATCACTGTAGGAAAAGCAATTAATGAGATGAGTGTCAATAGAATCTGTGCTTTAAGCGACCCGAGTCATGTCTTGTTATTCTATCGACGTCTGATAATCGCTCGTCAGACCTCGTTATGAAGGCGCTATTGATCTCGTGAGACATATCGATCACGCGTGGACGAGGTCAACAGGTCAAATGAGAAGCCACTGAAAAATTATCGTCTGTCGAATGGTGTATTATTGATGGACAGGAACTCAGTTGCAGGTGGTGGTGGTGGCGTCGGAGGAGCTATCGGAAATCTTAAGATAGACGACAAAAGAGAACGCAAACTGCAATGACGTAACTACATGTACTGGTTGTAACTCGACCACCCTGACATGGAAGGAAGCTTGGCCGAGGCAAGACATCCTGAGAATGTCAGAGGTTCTCAGCGCTCGCTCCCTTCCTAACCACACACTATGTGGTGACAAATGGGGTAAGAGGACGCACCGGGAATTGTATTTTCTGACCTTCGTGAAAGCCTCAGGATACGCTGAAAGAGCACAACACGAAAGTACCCTTCACCTTCCAATACTATGAGTGACCAGATGTCGCCAAAGTGGATCATAAAATACCCGAAAAAATTTGGTCACAGCTTTCCACAATTACCAGAACATTTATAATATTACGTAAACGTGACGTAGAGTCAGGCTTGTTAGGTATATTGAACTATACTATTGTGCATAACGGACGTATTGAATGACTCAATAGGGAGGTTTAGAAATCAAACGATAAACGTAAACGTTAACGACAACGTTATTTTTGTACCGAAAATGCAATGATAAAATCTGGTTAATGTGCAGTATGAAAAATAACGTTGTCGTAAAGTTTACGTTTATCGTTTGATTTCTAAACCTCCCAAATAAAGGTATAGATCTGCCAGTGGTCGGAAACGGTCGATGTTGCCCCAGGTAGTGACTGCTTTTCGGAACACTGAAAGCCATGTTCCCCCATTTGGCCTGCTTTTGCGAAACCGGAATCTCCTGATGGCATCGCCTTCGACCGACCATGGAAAACCACAATGTTCAGTCTAAAAACATACGGTGAACAAACCGTACCAAATATTCATCGTCACATTATCATGTTTATCATTTAATGATACAAAATGTAACGTTCTTTACGCTTCGTGAGTAGGCATGGGTTTTGAATCGTACAAGAGCTCTGTATGTGTGCATATCTAATCGACAGACCATTCCTTATCCCTTCGGAAAAGAAATCGTGTTAACAGGTTTCGCCGACAAGCGATCACAATCAGATGCCATGTTCCCACCTGGTGTGCACAGGCTGTTCATCAAGCAGGGGAACGACCGCTTCGCCGAATCTAACATACCGACTTGGAACCGTCTGTGGAAAGATTCGGTTATATCTAGAATTTAGGTGCGATTGGTAAATAACCCGGTCATACCCCTTCACATACTACCGAAGATAATTCGATTTTATCCTGTGTGGAGGAGAGTTGCTTCATTTTCGGTCTTCATTTTGCTCGTCGTGAACTGTTGAGGTGATGATTAACCGAGGCACTCAGTCTGGAGCTGAAAGCCCCTTCGTTGAAAAGCTTGAAATGGCAACTTACAGAAACGCTCGTCCATCTCCTGATGAAATGATTTACGTTGGCTCATATGGAGGCAGGTTATAAGTGGATAGCTGTTGCCGAAGGATTAGGTTATGCCCTGATGAAATGGTCTGGCTACTGCTTATTACTGCAGCACTTGTTGAAACGATGTTTCGCCTGGCCACCTCTCATGTCGAAGCTGTTAGTGTAGTGTCTCCAGGGTGTAGTAGTAATTGTGTACGCGAAACCTGGTCACTAATGTATTAGGCTACTCAGGTCTGAGTGGGAAATGAAAGAAACGTAAGGAGCATATGATGCTACGTTAAGCTAGCTTGAGGGAACATGCTGTGCATCTGACACTTGGACGGCTGATTGTGTTTTTCCTCACAGGAATTTGGACTGGGTGATCTTAACTATTGGTGGGATCTAATGTGTAACCTGACCAGTCGCTTAGACCTTGGTGCCCGAGTACAGTCGTTCTCCTACGGCCTTGAAAACCAACGGCGATGCGATATACTGTGTGCTGTGCATTCGCCTTTGATACCAAGAATTTAAAGTCAAGGTGAAGACACACCGACAAAAATCGGTAAATTTTGATTTTATAAGCTTGCCGAGCAACTCTCACTCTGTGCTGCCACGCGTACTCTTTTCCAGAGTTTATGTACAAATGTACAGGAAGTCATAATGCTTTCGGCCTCTCGGTAACACGCGACAGCACACACTGCTTTTAGCCTACACACACCAACTTGTCACACTACCAACTTGTTTCGTAACCACACCAACACACCAACCTACACAACACACCAGCGTACACACCAACTTGTCACACTATACCAACTTGTTTCGTAACCACAAAAATTGACCGATTTAAATGTATATACGCCTTAAAATTCTAATCTTGTACCTAAGATTAGATCTCCCAATGGAAGCGGATAACATCAAAGATACATGTACATGTATCATCGATTGGTTGTGCACAAACTAGTTATTTGTAGCTGATTCCATGAGAGTTGGAAAATGCTTACCTACATGTAGTCCTCTTTAGTGAGTAGGCTACATGAGTAAATTTTAATTGTTCTTTTCCTTTCTGTAAATGTGTTTCTTTTTTGAGCACGAAATAAAGTTATAATTATAATAATAATAAAATTCCCCAAATTATCCAAGCCAATCACATCACACCAATGATCTTTCATCATAATTATTCGCTCTTCAATAGGTGATCTTATCTAACACAGTCCATGTGGTAAGAAAGGCAAAGGAAAGTGGTGAGTTCGGGTCAGGATATTTGACTCAGAGAACCGTTTATAATGTTTTGTCGCCACGTCTAGCCAGGCAATCGTCTTCCTCATCCATCAGTACATGATGTATATAGCGAACTATCCCCCAGAGAAAGCGTAACACACTAATTTAACTTTTTGTTCTTGAGGGTGTCATCAGTCAGAAACTGAAGGTACGGTCATGTTACAGAGAGGTGGAGGTAGGGCATTGGTATGGCGTGTGTCAGTGAATGGTAAGAGTGAGAAAGAAAAGGCTACAGTTCTACTCAAGTGGGTAGTCGTGGCCATATTATATGTCAAAGTAATGTAACTTAATCAGAGGAGAAAAAGGCAAATGTCAAACGCTGGACCAAGGCTACGGGTAGGGGTCAAGTATGTCTACTGGAAAGTGGCTATCGATTCATACTTGACATAAGGGCTGACAGTTTGTTATTTATATGGTGTATAACGTGACCAAATCTCGACCGAGATGTCAACCCAGACGTCTTTCTTTAAGGGATGAGATTTTCCTCGAAATTGGCTGTTCACACTGCATGCAGACTCTCTCCACAGCATCCGGATGATATAAACAGAGGGTGTCTTGTCAGCCAAAGACAGCGGGGGTCAGGCGAAGACAAAGGATATAAAGAGAGTCTAATAATGGTCGGAAATGTCATCCCTTCGGTGGTTATCGCCTTAACGCAAGTCGCTGTGTATTTCTGTCATGTTTGGCCCAGCTTGACGCACTGACGAGCGACGAAAAAGCGGCCTATCAAAGAAAACAACGGATATATCTGTGTTTGAAGTAAATGGCGCCTCCCGGGCTGTCAACAGGGACGAGAAGTAATTTAAGATGGTAGATAGATTGAAAGGGACGTCAGACAGGCTGAGCTGCTAAAGAGGGATGCCTGGCTCTTGGGGAGGTGTACGGTAGGAAAGCACAGAGAAATCAGCGTTAGCTAAACGCGTTAAGGAAGATTGATGAGATGTACAGACTGTATTCTCGATACCTTTGTTCTCAACAGGATCGGGTAGACCCTCTTTGTTGAGCATTCTGATACCCAGGAACAATTCCAGACGGTAGATAGATGATATTGGCAAAGATATAGGATTGAGAATCCCAATGGTAAATAAGGTCTCTAGCAAACAAACTTGGGGTATCTGCTTGGATAGCTCTCTGAGAAATCGACAGAGGGTAAACGAACGCCGTTAGGCTAGGATTATGTAGAGCTACACGGTATACGGACACGCCGGTTAAGAAAGGCTTCACAAAGGGTTCGCGAAGCATCAGGGCCCGTACATGTATGTATAAAACATCTTAAGTGTAAAATTTCCCTTTAACTATTGTTCAAAACAAAAGATAAGGGAAATTTGACACTTAAGCTGTTTTATGCATATGGCCCCAGAGAATTTTCGCGAGCCCCCGAAACGCCAACGGGAACCGGCGCCAATCCCATTGTTCGATGCCATGAAGAGGGCAGCGTACAAAAGGTTAGAACGCGTTGGCGTTTCGGGGCTTCTGGTATCAACCGGCGTGTCCGTATACCGTGTAGCTCTACGTAATCGCAGCCTTCATGACTGAAATGAAGCTGACTGTATCCGTATATTATTAAGGTCAAGGTCTTGTAATCTGAGTTAAGTGATATGAACGAAAACGGTTGTTTGTTCCAGTAATTGTCAAGTGCGCTCGTAACGACAGAACGCAACAGTTGTGGTAAATACGTAGACAATTTAAGTCGCGCCATAACAACAATGACATTTACGCATTACCAAAAATATAGAATGACATTCACACTCGTCAAAATACCACAGATGATTACCCCAATAATCGTATTGAAAATATGTGTTCATGACCCAATTAATTTTGGATGCATGCTAAACGATTCTTTCATATAATTGTTATTCCCCCTGCAATTTACTCCCCCGTCCTCCTCTGATTATTTCGTCCTCGTTACATCAAATTGCATGAAATGACATTTCGTCTTCGGATACAACAACGTTTATGTGATGATGTCAACGCTTTTTTCTCCCGAAAAACAACGGCTCTGGAACGAATATTACGTCCATCATTATTGATATACTGATAATTCGCTACATCACTTTGGCTGAAACAACGTTGACTTTTATCACGACGTGCTCAATTGTACTCGGCCTAGTTCGTGAGTTGACGATTATTCAGATTCAACTCAAATCTTCGTCTGGTATTTGGTCATCATGTACATGTACGTCGACGTCAAAAAAATCAACCTGTGTGTGGAGTTTTCGGGTGTCAAGGAGAGATAGCATCAGTCTTTTGAGCAAGGACACCACTATTTAACATACCGGTACCAATATGTAACTCCCTCGCAGTTTCAAACTGCTCCCTACTACGTTATATAACTAGGTAGCGTGGAAGTAAGCGCTGGGGCCAAGCGTACCAAAATGTAGGCCTACTCTTTTGTCTCTACTCTGGGGTTACATGTATGAAGACAGATTGACAGAGGTTCTCCTGCGTCAAACGTTCCAGCAAGTCAGACCATTGCTGACTCCGACAGAGAGCGACTCAATGGAACATGGAATTCGTCTTTGACAATTGGCAATCAGCGTCTGATTCGAGACCTCGTCTGGTCCACTGGAGCCGAGTTCAATGAATTTAAACGGTAAATATCACGGTTCATCAGTGCGCTTTATTGATGAGATTCTCCTTCAGAATGACATGTGTTCCGAGGTCGCAACTGCGGATCGGATTCTTATTGAGGGATTTGTTACCGGAGGGTGACCTGCGGTTCTAGCTGAGGAAACGTCAAAATCAGTCGTCAATCTCTGAGATTGCTGGCTCCATTCCTGATGAGTTGCAAAGCTGGCCCTTATGGGCAGCGTAGAGGCGTTTCAGCGATTCTAATAGCCACATCCTTAAAGGTATTTTCGCGGGCCACGAAATTCATTGTTTATTTACATTTTGTTTGTTTATGTCCAGGCTTCCGTTGTCTTGTGAGTAAATTATTGGTGCTATGCCCCTCTAGAAATTCTGTTGATTCAAAAAATATTCATTTTGGTGGGTTGGCATGTCCCAAAAGTCCAAAATAACATAATGTAAACATCCATGTTTACAAACATTGAATGTAAACAATGAAGTCGTGATACATTATCTTTAATACTCTCTCAATATTCAAGACGAGAAGATTTCAAATGCCATTTTCTTGACTGACAACATGTCTACCACATATTGCTGAACAAAAAACTCTGATACGGTTTAATGACAATGCCACAAATAAGCGAGCTTCAGCTACATTTCCTCTTGATTTCTTCAGATTGTGCCGGCAAAATCTAAGACAAACAAGAGTCGATCATTTACTGTACTGTGTAAAACCTCAGAGAAAGAGAGACGGAGAATCACAACTGTCATGAACACAAAAACCAGCCGCACATAAATCCACATGAAACGTGAGCTTTTCTCATAAACATTCCTCCCGTCGTGGATAATGAGTCGAGAAGCCATCCATACAGAAGATGCGCCTTTTTTCCAACTTCATACAGCGCAGATGACAAATTGCTTACATCAAATGCTTCAACAGTCGTATTTATGCTGGTATCTCCAATACATCTGTCTCGCATAAAAACCATGAGAAATCAATAGGAATCATCTTTGATGGAAATCATGATCCATATCGTGAAATAGTTGTTAAACGACACGACATATGAGTGTCAATATTACTGAATGACGAGTGGTTTTGACAAGGAAGAGGTTGCATTGACGAGGAGACGAAATCTTCGATACGATGCGTAATCACCTCGGGGTGACTCGAGGAATACGTCTTTGATGGTTCACTGCGAGGAATTCATGCGAGTTAGTCCGATCACATGATCGTCTCGTCACGNTTCTCATAGCCACATCGCTTAATACTCTCTCAACATTCAAGACGAGAAGATTTCAAATGCAATTTTCTTGACTGACATGTCTACCACATAAAAACTCTGATACGGTTTTATGACAATACCACAAATAAGCGAGCTTCAGCTACATTTCCTCTTGATTTCTTCAGATTGTGCCGGCAAAATCTAAGACAAACAAGAGTCGATCATTTACTATACTGTGCAAAACCTCAGAGAAAGAGAGACGGAGAATCACAACTGTCATGAACACAAAAACCAGCCGCACATAAATCCACATGAAACGTGAGCTTTTCTCATAAACATTCCTCCCGTCGTGGATAATGAGTCGAGAAGCCATCCATACAGAAGATGCGCCTTTTTTCCAACTTCATACAGCGCAGATGACAAATTGCTTACATCAAATGCTTCAACAGTCGTATTTATGCTGGTATCTCCAATACATCTGTCTCGCATAAAAACCATGAGAAATCAATAGGAATCATCTTTGATGGAAATCATGATCCATATCGTGAAATAGTTGTTAAACGACACGACATATGAGTGTCAATATTACTGAATGACGAGTGGTTTTGACAAGGAAGAGGTGGCATTGACGAGGAGACGAAATCTTCGATACGATGCGTAATCACCTCGGGGTGACTCGAGGAATACGTCTTTGATGGTTCACTGCGAGGAATTCATGCGAGTTAGTCCGATCACATGATCGTCTCGTCACGAATACATATCAATGAGGTATAGTGTCGCCGAGACTGCAGCAATGTATTGTACCGGTAGGGCTTATGATATTGCTCATCGATAACTTCGGAGAGTTACCGCCGCGTACTGGCAATCAACGGCTGAACTGGCACAGTGCCTATCGACAAGTTAGTGGGAGACCGCCAATACTGGTAAGCAACGGCAGAACTGGTACAGTGCCTATCGACAAGTTGTACGAGTTACCGCCAATACTGATAACCAACGGCAGAACTGGCACGACAGTGCCTATCGACAAGTTGGGAGAGTTACCGCCGATACTGGTAACCAACGGCAGAACTGGCACATCGACAAGTTGTAAGAGTTACCGCCAATACTGATAACCAACGGCAGAACTGGCACGACAGTGCCTATCGACAAGTTGGGAGAGTTACCGCCGATACTGGTAACCAACGGCAGAACTGGCACATCGACAAGCTGTAAGAGTTACCGCCAATACTGATAACCAACGGCAGAACTGGCACGACAGTGCCTATCGACAAGTTGGGAGAGTTACCGCCAATATTGGTAACCAACGGCAGAACTGGCACAGTGCCTGTCTACAAGTTGGGAGAGTTACCACCAATACTGGTGACCAACGGTAGAACTGGCACAGTGCCTGTCTACAAGTTAGTGGGAGAGTTACCACCAATACTGGTAACCAACGGCAGAACTGGCACAGTGCCTAACGACAAGTTGTAAGAGTTACCGCCAATACTGGTAACCAACGGCAGAACTGGCACAGTGCCTATCGACAAGTTCGGAGAGTTACCGCCAATACTGCTGGTAACCAACGGCAGAACTGGCACAGGGTATTTTCTATTAACGAATCATGCATTGAATATCACGGGCGATTATCTAAAACACAAGCAAATACAATTATACCTCCCCAAAGGACATTTTACATCACGCATAGGTAAACCTATATAGCGAAGTCATTAACTTTTAAAGGACAGGACAATTTTGCAATACTTTCAAGTTGATAACTCAATATTCACAAAACTGATTTGGCGTCTCTTCCACAATAAGTTTACAAAAAGCTGTGCGAAAAGATTAAATCCATCCCGAAGCGTTTTTGCTGGACAAGGTGATCATATTCATTACCATCTTGCCGAGAGTATTTTTCGTCATCAACTTCTATTGAATAATGGCCCCATTTCGCTTTGAAGTTTAACACGAAGCCCCAAACCTTTGAGTAGACGTTGTAATTTGGATGATAATGACAGACCAGACATTTGAAAGTAGGCAAGTTATGTGACAAACAAAGTTTTTTAGTTAATTGGAATAATTTCAGATATTTCTGAGCGACCGAACCGCACTCAAGGCAATAATTCAAACCGGTTTGGATTCGTCGTATACGACGACTGGGATGTCATATTGGAGACAACAGGATGCTGCAATGCAAGTTCGCATCTTTTAACTTTAAGTCTGGTTCCACTATTATCATGGCAATTGCTGACTTCGGTTATCGAAGTACAATACAGATATCACCAGTGGGCCTGATCTTAGCGCCCATCGAAAAACGTACTTGGATCCATTTTATTACATAAACTACGTTCCCCATTGCATTCGAAATCAACATCAATCACCGGTCCGCCTATGACATGATAACAAAACTACTTCGTCTTCTGCAGTTCTGTCCCGTCAGATTAGACCAATATCCATAGTCTATACAACACTATGATAAAATCTATTGATGAAATTTCGTGCCGAGGCAAAACGGACATCCCATTAGCAAAACGATCCAAACCAAATAAGAGCTAAAATCCAAAATATCTAAGCTTATCGATATGCTATCGTGATAGAATTTTCCATGAGCCCCCGGCTTAATTGTTCGGAAATAGACTAGATATGAGAATTTGTGCACGGACCATCGTATCTTGGGACTAGGAGTGTACCAAGGTAAACATGGAGATACACAATAACTCCCATTTCGCTGGTGTAATTGGATGGATGTCGTAGATAATGGAATATTGTCCAGGCCCTCGTGTTAAATGGCAAAATGTCATATTATCAATTTTTAACGTGCACTTAGTACTTTGTAACAAAAAAGTTTGATATGATAAAAATTTAATAACCAATATACAGTAAAAGTATACATGTACTCTTGTATAACCTCTGTAAGTATGCGCAGGCACAGGAACAAATTTGAAGTTACCACTGGTAAGGTAACTTTTAACGTGGGCGAAAGTCTAGTGAGAAAGGCTGGTAACAGACATCGTTGAAAATTCCATTCCCGTTTAAGCCGTAAAAAGGCTGTCATGCAACTTCCCAGAGACAGAGGATTAACCACATGGAGAAATGCCATTGTCACAATACAAACAACTCTAAATGACTGACAACAATAATCCAGATTTTTTGTCCCGAAGGCGTCAATATTGCACGCAGGCTCAGAGCCATCAAAATGGCATCCCACGCAAAATCAATGGTGGATGTACATTTTATAAGATTCCTCCTGCTTATAGCGTTTATAGCGAATTATGTACATAACGTATTGTCCTGGCGTACGCGTTCTGTCTGCCCTGCTCTATTGGTTTACAGAGCGAAGGTCTGAGGCCACGGTTTATCAGACACAATATGATATTTATAGGATGTTCCTCCGTCCAGCTGCTACTAGAGAATGCTATTAGCAGACGTAAGGACCATTACGTACGTTGTTGTGCCCAGAGCCAGTCGTGCTGAAATTGGTCACCAGATCTACATCGAAGAACACGGCAGAAGAAGAGATTCCTATGTCATGGCAATATATGCCAACAAGGATCTGATGAGGATACAAATATCATCGAACATAGTGCATAGCTGATGGATGGTTAGCATACATTGGTAACACGTCAGGAGTATTGTTTTGTCTTGAGTCCTGTGTGGTGGCAAGTACCGTAGTGGCATGTTAGAAGTTAAAGGTGCTCTAGTTCCTATTGTCAACTTCTGGTACTAACAAATCAGATAAAATCGAATTAAATCTCGCCTTTCACAACTTTTTGTTTGTTTTTGAGCGTAAAATCATAAATATATTTCAGTTATAAGAATATTTATCAAGATAGATATAAAAATAGATAACATTAATGTTTTGGTATACACGGTGCTGCCGCCTGTCGGAGGAAAAATAACTATTATAATCAACCATGTAAATAAACAAACCGTAATGTTTACAATTCGAACTAGAGCTTGTCGCACCATGGAGGTAGTCGCACTAACGCCGACTGCAATGGCTGCGATCAAAGACTAATTCCAACCAATTGGCTTCCATGGATGCCACGTTCATTTAGTGTGGAAACAATGACTACAGGCTAATGAATACGAGTAAATAGGCCTAATGTGAAATTGATGACAGCGGGCAAGACGTTAGGCCTGGTGATCAACAGTCTTACATCAGCACGTAATTGGTCAACTTTGCAAGCCCTACATGTACAGTCATTGACAAAAGTTTATCTCCACCTGACATCTTGAATATTTCAAATACTACTGGACCAATTTTAACAGGGTTTGTTGCACAGGAAAGTATATCTTGTTGCTCATATTTCTGCATTAAAACTTTGGATATTCGGAAATATCGATATTATGTAATAGCTCATCAGAAAAAAACACTAAAAATCAACATTGTTATTACGTAATTTTTTTGTGATTTTTGTTGCAGTTCTGGTAGAGTGGAACGTTCTAAGGATTTTGGGCTTTGTTTCATCAAAATATGTTGAGTGGTTGCTGAGATATCTGAGATTATCAAAATTTCGATAATTTGAAAATTTCCAATTTTTCACAAAATTTTGATATCAGTAGACAGAGCTCACTTCAAAACGTAGAAGTATGAAGTTTTGGAACTTTTAGCGTAAACCAGTAAGCAGTTAAGCATGTTTGATATTTTTGATATTTTGACAAATATGCAATATTACTGCCCAAATAACGCCAAAAAGTTCCAAAATTTGGTAAACCCGTGTTCTGAGGTTAGCTTTATCTAATGGCATCAAAATTACCTGAAAAGCATGAAAATCTCAAATTATCAAAATTTTGATAATCTCAGATATCTCAGCAACCACGCAACATATTTTGATGAAACAAAGCCCCAAATCCTTAGAAAGTTCCACTCTATCAGAACTGCAACAAAAATCACAAAAAAATTACGTAATAACAATGTTGATTTTTAGTGTTTTTTTCTGATGTGCTATTACATAATAACGATATTTCCGAATATCCAAAATTTTGATGCAGAAATATGACCAATAAGATATACTTTCATGTGCAACAAACAGTGTTAAAATTGGTCCAGTAGTATTTGAAATATTCAAGATGTCAGGTGGAGATAAACTTTTGTCAATGACTGTACATACATCTACGTACATAAGTTATTGTACAGGCGAGATCGATGTGGCAGTGGAACATGGAGGGCCGTATTCAAAGAGGCTGATCATCGCGCGATTAAGATTTAGACGCGTGTAACTTCACTAAATGCACACACTTCTGCCATGCATTTGACAATGTTACACGCGTGTATGTCTTAAACACCCTTTTTGAATACGGCCCGGACTGTTTTAAGATTCAGTCATTTGAATGTTCAGCACAGTTACTTGCAGAAGTACAGAGGAACGATTCAGCAAACCACAGCGTTAATATTTGGACAGGCCGACAATCGCGACTGTTAGTGCTGTTCAACGTCGGAATCACCCAAGTGATACTTAGGAAACCTTTTCCTGTACACTGCCCAGGGAAGGAATGTGACGCTAAGATGAAGCTGCAGTAACCCGGCACCCTGTTGAAAACAGCGAATGGTTTGCGGTTGTCCAATTGGCTTGATAACGTTATCCCTGGAAGGGACCTATGTGTGTATCGGTTGACATCAAAGACGGACTGAGCACGCCAATATTGGTCAAATAGCCATGATGTTGTCAGGTTGCAGGCAACCAGTTTTTCAAATGGTGCTTGGTAATCACGTCTCTAGATATTGAGCACGTCACGGGGACAATCCGTTCAAGGCAATCTCTTGTACATCCAGTTGAAGAAGACAACTTGCCCAGCTGAGCTGTGGAACCAGTCGTGAGCGTATGATTTTCATTTGTCCACAAAATGATGAAAATCTGTCTCTAAGATATCATTCTTCGCCTTGTTGCTGTTACCATTGTAGATGTTAAAAACGCCATTGTCGCTGCTCGTGCCCAGCACATTTCAGCATCTTCACGTTTGTAGAACGCACTGGGATCTAATGAGACGATCCATGTAGTAGTGCAAGGAATGCCTACAAGGGTAGACGTCAGACATGAATCTAAAATAATGAACACCGTGGGGTGTGTAATCAGTAACCCATGTACAATGTACTTTTTTAAAGAAACCCATCCATCTTTATATGTATGCGATCAGTAAAGACCGCAGGCAAACCACAGCGGAGAAGAAAAAATGATTCAATAATGTCGAGTTGTATTAAAGAATCGTCAAATTCCCTAAGGAGAGCTGTTCCTTTTTATAATTCCGTTGCTCTACTCTACAATCTTCCATATCTTGAAATGCATATTTAAGATTTGTGATATTTTTAGTTAGTGAGGACTCAGCCGGTATTATACAGGGGTCTGATTCATAAAGTGACTTTAAGCTAATGGTACCATTAACTTCAATGCATTTTCCATTTGGATAAATCTACCATTAGCTTAAAGTCACTTTTTGAAACAGGCCCCTTGATGAAATGGAAAGAAGCATCACATCCAACGCAATCATGCACAAACATACCTTTAATGGAAGACCTCGTTCTCAATGTCATTCAATTTCAAAAGACGATAGCCAGCTAATAGTAGTCGTTAGTGATGATGGCATCAAACCATACAAAAACTAATAAAAGAAACGAAACCACTCTCCGTACATTTCCCCCAAATTCGAAAATAATCGAATGGTTGATGGCGTTCCATTTTTTTGGAAATGATTATACATGTATATTATTATGTCCATAATTACATGTATTCTGCCAGACATTAAAAACTAGCATCCATGAATTTGGATAACAATCTTTAAAAAAATGACGAAGCACCGAATTGTGGCTATTTCGCCTGGCCAATCAGACTCATTCTTTGTTCTTCCAATGGCGTAACACTTTCCGATTAGCCAATAGTATTTGTCGACTCGATTCAACAGTATTCACCACGATAATGGCGCCAAACTCTCGTAAAATTTCCGACCAAATCGCAAACTGATCAAAAGCGTTGGGAAAACCTTTTTTGGAATAATTACATAATATGTTTATAATTACTCCGCCAGACAAACTAGCACCCATTAGTCTTCCCGAA
>NMRB01000014.1:618662-644328 GCA_002633025.1 Notospermus geniculatus | reverse complement strand
GTCGATTTTACATTTGAAGTGGAAAAGTTCAAGTGTCACTCCGTGGAAACTGCGGTCAATCAAACAACCGGCCTACACTACGAACATTTCCACTTCAAACAAAGAAACAACACTCCTTCAGCACCTCTATTTCGGCTTGTTCTATTGCAAATTATCACTAGATCATCCTCGAATTTACTTAAACTCGCTCACCTCGACCGAAACTATCCATCTTTCGCGTTTTAGTCGGCAACACAGACATCGATATGTGACACAGCCGCCATGTTCGACTCGGAGCACAGTGCTGCCACCTGAGAAACTCGGCGAATATGTGCTGACGATTCTCCACGGTGATGGAGGTAGTCGCACTAAACTCCGACTGCAATGGCTGCGATCAAAGACTAATTCCGACCAATTGGCTTCTATGGCTGCCACGTTCATTGAGTGTGGAAACAATGACTACAGGCTAATGAATACGAGTAAATAGGCCTAATGTGAAATTGATGACAGCGGGCAAGACGTTAGGCCTGGTGATCAACAGTCTTACATCAGCACGTAATTGGTCAACTTTGCACGCCTCTGCATGTACATGTACATGTACATAAGTTATTGTACAAGAGAGAGCGATGTGGTAGCGGATCATGGACTGTTTTAAGATTCCATCATTTGAATGTTCAGCACAGTTAGACTCTACTTGCAGAAGTACAGAGGAACGATTCAGCAAACCACAGCGTTAATAGATAGTTTAAGAAACCAAACGATAAACGTTAACTTTACGACAACGTTATTTTTTGTACCGAAAATGCAATATAAAATCCACCAGTGAATGTGTAGTATGAAAAATAACGTTGTCGTAAAGTTCACGTTTAACGTTTGATTTCTTAAACCCCCTAATATTTGGACAGGCCGACAATCGCGACTTTTAGTGGTGGTCAACGTCGGAATCACCCGAGTGATACTGAGGAAACCTTTGCCTGTACACTGCCCAGGGAAGGAATGTGACGCTAGAAAGATGAAGCTGCAGTAACCCAGCACCCTGTTGAAAACAGCGAATGGTTTGCGGTTGTCCAATTGGCTTGATAACGTTATCCCTGGAAGGGACCTATGTGTGTATCGGCTGACATCAAAGACGGACTGAGCACGCCAATATTGGTCAAATAGCCATGATGTTGTCAGGTTGCAGGCAACCAGTTTTTCAAATGGTGCTTGGTAATCACGTCTCTAGATATTGAGCACGTCACGGGGACAATCCGTTCAAGGCAGTCTCTTGTACATCCAGTTGACCTGTCCACCTGGGCTGTGGAACCAGTCGTTGGCGTATGATTTTCATTTGTCCACAAAATGATGAAAATCTGTCTATAAGATATCATTCTTCGCCTTGTTGCTGTATCATTTTAGATGATAAAAGGCCATTGTCGTTGCTCTTGCCCAGCACATTTCAGCATCTTCACGTTTGTGGAACGCACTGGGATCTAATGAGACGATCCATGTAGTAGTGCAATGAATGCCTACAAGTAGGGTAGACGTCAGACATGAATCTAAAATAATGAACACCGTGGGGTGTGTAATCAGTAACCGATGTACTTTTTTAAAGAAACCCATCCATCTTTATATATGTATGCGTTCAGTAAAGACCGCAGGCAAACCACAGCGGAGAAGAAAAAATGATTCAATAATGTCGAGTTGTATTAAAGAATCGTCAAATTCCCCAAGGAGAGCTGTTCCTTTTTATAATTCCGTTGCTCTACTCACTGATACAATCTTCCATATCTTGAAATGCATATTTAAGATTTGTGATATTTTTTAGTTAGTGAGGACTCAGTCGGTATTATACAGGCGCCTGATCATAACGTGACTTTAAGCTAATGGTACCATTAACTTCAATGCATTTTCCATTTGGATAAAGATACCATTAGCTTAAAGTCACTTTTTGAAACAGGCCCCTTGATGTAATGGAAAGAAGCATCACATCCAACGCAATCATCATGCACAAACATACCTTTAATGGAAGACCTCGTTCTCAACGTCATTCAATTTCAAAAGACGATAGCCAACTAATAGTAGTCGTTAGTGATGATGGCATCAAACCATACAAAAACTAATAAAAGAAACCACTCTCCGTACATTTCCCCCAAGTTCGAAAATAATCGAATGGTTGATGGCGTTCCATTTTTTTGGAAATGATTATACATGTATATTATTATGTCCATAATTACATGTACTCTGCCAGACATTAAAAACTAGCATCCATGAATTTGGATAACAATCTTAAAAAAAATGACGAAGCACCGAATTGTGGCTATTTCGCCTGGCCAATCAAACTCATTCTTTGTTCTTCCAATGGCGTAACACTTTCCGATTAGCCAATAGTAGGTCTGTATTACAACAGTAGTTATAATTCACCACGTTGATGGCGCCAAACTCTCGTATAATTTCCGACCAAATCGCAAACTGATCAAAAGCTTTGGGAAAACCTTTTTTGGAATAATTACATAATATGTTTATAATTACTCCGCCAGACAAACTAGCACCCATTAGTCTTCCCGAATGACGACGCTAATGAATAAGGCTTTATATATTACTTTGCCCCATCATCAGTCAGGCTCATTTCTGTTCCTCAAATGGCCTAACTGAACTCTCAGATATCTTTATACCACCAACTACCAGAAGCAGCTTCGTCGTACTACTCTCTGTCTTTGTTCAGGGATCAGTAAGAATTTACAACTGAGCCAAGCCCAAGATCACTATCAGTTTGATAAGTGGTAAATACTCCACATCATGCGAGTTGCCTCCATTTTATGATCGTCTACATATCTGACACAGAGTCAATATTGAAGCAGCCGTTAATGCTCCTTTTGCCGACAGATACATCCGCATCAGAGGAACGCTTACCAAATCACTGTCAAATAAAACAGCAATGCATACTAAAGATCGCCAAAGCGGAACGTCGACTTTTAATTTCACAGGAGGCTCGAAGCTATTGCTTTATGTGCAACAGTCTTTGCTATCTATAGATCGAGGCAGGGCGATTCAAAGGGAAAACTGTGCTATTCCTCTCGTGACTGAAGTTCTCCTTCTTCATCACTTCCGGCTACGAAAGTCTCATCGTGATTTGGCGGAGGAAGAAGCGAATATTCCACTTTCTTGGCGAGTGACAAGATGGTGGATGCTCGACCTCAAGGGTTGATGACACTCCAGGCGATTTCTGTTCAGACGGTGTTGAGTCAGAGTGTGTTCTCGAGAGGGTTTACAAGCAATGTTGACCAGTCAGCGCCGTACTATGTCAGACACAGCCTTTATTGGCACGGCTTTCATATTGGAGTATTGGGATTGAACGCCCGTAACATTGAGATAAAGACAGTGTTAAAGCACGACTGTACGGTATGCGTTAGGTTTTGTATCTCGTTTATAGGTCGACAGACGCGGAATGTACACCATTTACCACAACACTAATTCAGGGTGGCGAGGTTGATCATGATCTTGTGTCAATGCATGCTCGACAAGACTGTTCAAATCTATATCTCTGAATGATCTAAGTTACCAATTAGGCATTGAGACTGCTGCTACACGTAAAAGAATGAGTTGAAGCATGTTATCTTACCTCATGAAGGGTTCGTCACGTTATAACTGCGCATTGAACTTCTCAAGTGATGAAAAGTATGACGGCCATTTTTTGTCAGCTAAGGTTTCGACATAGTATCAGTCCAGCCTCGGTGTTACCACTGGCTGTATACAGATTGGACAGGACACCAGTCTTAGCAAGGTAGGGAGGATAAAGAGTCACCTCATGCATACTATGGCATTTTAAGCCAACCAGATTTTGACATATTGATGCTTTGGTGATGGGTGATTGTGAGCCCACGCTCATTGAGCAAGAAAAGTAAAAAACAGCTTAATCGTATAGGCCCCAGAGGGAATATTATTAATTCTATTACACGTTATTGATGGCTCATTCTAGGCCAACTCCCATAGAAAATTGTGATGTCTTGCACATTGGTCTGTTGATATTCAGACCTATAATTTGATGAATTGAAATAAACGAGGTATTTCAGACGATCCAGACCAACACGCCTTCGTGTGACCTAAAAACCGTGTAATGTCTGCCCAATCACAAGGAGTTGAAATGAACTTGCTATCTCCAAACCACATCCATCCATATAATCAGCGCTGATATGAATATTCTAAACCTGTTAGGCGACTCGATGTCCTGATTCTTCCTCCCCCCGGAAGCTCCCACCGATGTTAGGAAATTGAATTCACTGATGTTAGCTCCCTGAAAAGTTCAAATGCATGCTAAGGCGGCATCTTGATATAATTCAAATTACTTTCGAAGCTGCTTTGAAAGAAAAGCAATTTCTAAACGCCTTGGATTTTTCCACGCCATTACTTTAGGTGTCGTCGCAAGCGAAATCAAATCAGCAGGTCTTGCGTTCAGGAAATGGGTTCTTATATACCGAAGTAATAGCGATGTTTTCAAGCGGGTTGTGTGCAATGTCCGTCGCTTTAGGAGGCAACTGGCTTTTTGTGGCTCTGTTTCGAGACTTCCTTAAAAGGGTATCAAATACTAACAACGACAGGATTTCAAAAGGCGAGGCAAGGTCTAAAAATAGTTGGGTACGTGGTGTGATCTATCTAAAGTGATTGGGAGTGCAAAGAATAACTATTTTTAAAGTCATGGTTTCATTAAAAGCAGCACGAATCTTCTATCATAACCATCCAGGGTTTTACTCTACCTCGAGATTCACTCTCAAATCTTCATGAATTTGCCACTTTAATACCTTCCTACACAACAAAGCAGTCAAAGACATAGATTAGGAATTGTCTTCGCAGTCACTCTGAGCATGAAAGTCACAAACCAAGTTCAAGGTTTGGGGCGGTTTAACTTCGAGTAAAATTGCTATAGTTTTTTCCTGCCATTCGCTGGAAGACTTTTTGAATCCGTCAAACAACTTGCTGGAAGCTATAAACTCGAAAGGAAATCCGACTCAAATAACAAGAAAGCTATTTGCATTATCGAATCGTTGTAGCCTGCTGTTAGCCTTCCTTTCTCAGCAATCATTCAAACCAGATTTGTCATTTGCTTGTAAAGCTTTTTACAGACCTCCCGCTAGCCGCGGTAGGTTTCTCTAACATCGATTTGTTTCGTCTTTGCTCGCGTGTTTGTCAGCCAGGAAAATTGATTGCTAAAACACACCTTAATGTAGATTCCATGTCATCCAGATGTATTTCTGACGTTCAAGCTGTAGATCTATGTACACCTTGAGTTGAACCACAACTTTAAGAAAGACATTTGATGATTGAAGGAATGACGGAATGCTACTTTAATGAATACTGTCTTTCATCTCGTGATTGAAAAAGATACGTGCATTTATACCCGATTTTATCAATTTGTTTTTCATATCCGANATTTGAACCTAAAGACTGATTGGACTAACTTTCCAGCTTACCCCGTGACTAACGCCCTACCCTTCAGACAGGATAAGAACTTGGGCCTACAGCCACCTTTAAATGGCATGTCTTGTCCTTATGCATATCATCGTTGATCAAAATGAGAATGGTTTTCGTGCGAGTTGGACAACATAATCAACAAAGTTGATTGCATTGTACATCACTGCAGTAATAAATGACGAAAACATTTCCCAACATTACCACACACTGTCGCACGAAAAATACCAAGTTCAAGGGCAGTTCAACAGTAATCTTAGAGACCTTTCGTGATGAATTTGATTGACCCTAATTGAATTAGAATCTTTGAAAATGAATTATGTAGGTGTAACCTTATTCCCAGATGAAGGTAACGAACGACAACAACAAATCTCTCCTACTCATTTGTAATTGATTTGCTCTTGAACTTCGCTTTACAAGAGAGAGGCGGAGATCAAGACGTACGCTAATTGAGGATTTGGAGGTGGTATTCATGGTCGTTCAAAACCTGAAAAGACGTAGAATGTTGAGCATTTCGTATTGAGATATACTTGTACATGGAGGCCTCCATATACGACGCCAGCCGAGCACTTGCACGCGTCTCAGAGAATGACAAGCATCGCCGGTGATGTGGGAAACAATAGATATTGGGCCGAATTCATAAAAACTAGCATTTGCTTTTTCTGGGCTTTTTCTTGAAGAGGTATTTATAAAGTTTCGCTTTTGCTTCATAGAACAAGCAACTTCCTACAAGAATTAGCAGAAGCTTTGTCTTGCGAGCATTAGCTTCATCAGATAGAAGATCTTGCTTGGCTTCATCAGAAAATGTCATTACGTTATTAAAGCAATTTATTATGAATATGTTTGTGAGCAAAATCTTTGGCTTGATCTTCTCCTTTACATGTACAAGCAAAAGCTTGGCCTTGGGGCTTTGGCTTGTAAGCTTTTGCTATGTTTTATAAATTCGGCCCAATGGCCGCACCGGCAGCCATCTTGAATGAGGTGTACATGTAAATAGCGACTGGTAGCCCGCCAATCAGATTGCACGCAACTTGCTAAAAGCGACATGGCCACCATAGAATCCATCTTGAGGGTATGAGACCATGGTGGGAGTCGAATGAACAATTCAAACATCTACGTTTCATTCTTTGACAACCCGTCACCTTCACCACCCCGTTATCTATAGAATACATCGGACTCTTTATGTCGAGGCGGTTCTGTTTGAGACTTATTTTAAGGATGAAGCAAACGTGATCAGACATGGACGGAAAGCAGGATTTTCTTTGAACAGGGATGCTAAAGAGAGGGATCTCTGCTTTGAGCAAGAAAATCTTTAATGGTGGCAACAGTCCTTTGAAATACTGAGGACAATCCTCGATTAAGGGACGAAGACCCCCTACGATGTCAAGGGACGCCATTACTGGTACTCACTAGCAAAAGACTATAGAATGATGGTGGTTCAAAAGCCTGTTGGTAATAGATACTGGTCGTAGTTTGAAATGGAAACGTTTCGCTAATGGGCCCGTTGTTTCGTTCGTCGATACTTTGGCCACCAGTGCCCCATCTTCTTTTAACGTCAAAGGCTTTAATTCTTTGATACACTTCAGCGGATATTATATTTTTAGTGTTCTGCATTGAAAGAAAGAATCCTTTGAGTGGAAAGTATTTCAGGAAGGACGCTTCTCCTCAAAGAGAGGTATGTTTACAGAGTGGATATTGAGCGGTACTGGCCAAATAGCCTCCAGTGGGTTTCATCCCCTTTGCGTTAGGCTTTTTCTCATCGCTTTTAGTAGAGTGAACCACAGATGCTCTTTTGTACATGGGAGATAAATCAGACGACGGTTATCACTAATAACTTTCATGATCCCATCTGTCTTGAAAAGAAAGATTTCCGACAGAAAATAAGTTCCGTGCGTGGAATAGAAAAATCCACCACTGTTCGTGCACATGGCAATTACTTCCCTTGAATACACTAGCTATGGGGAGTTGCCGGATTATTACCCAGGTACTCGAATTGTCACGTCCTTCTGTTTGTCACGGTCGTGATTGGGGAAATGGCAATCTCGCTCGCCGCGAGGGGTAACAGGCGATAGAGAGAGTCGGCCATGATGAGAGCTTGATGAGCAAGGTTTGATGGCCAAACGGTGATTTTACGCGTTCTTACGTTGGATTACTCTAGAAGGTCATGCATTCAACCAAACACGAGATTGCTAAACAGTGGAGAACATGATCCGCCAAAAGAGACAGTGGAAATCAATGTATTGATGTGAAATCCCGATAGAAGAAAGACGACCGTCTCCATGCTGCCTCTGTGTTTTGCAACATGGTTGCGGTTAAACAAAATCGTCGTCAACGTCTCAAAAATACTGTGCTTCATATGGCCGCAGGCGAAGTATCAGACCGTCGTCTTTATCAGACTCTTTGGGATCGGATGCATGGCTCTTTAGAAATGCTTCCCTTAGAATGAGCCCAGCCCAAGTCGTACCGTCACAGTTCAGCCACATTCAGTCAAAATGTCAAGCCCCTCTTATGGCCATGACATCGCTGCTGTAATATTTTACCGAGCTACATTCAGCCCTCTGGATCATCTTTGAACATGTCTTTTAGCAGCTTTTATGAGACGCATTAACGAACCATAAGCGAAAAATGATAGGTCTTTATCAGACAGCCTGTAATACATGACCAAAGCTTTTAGGGTAGGAAACACCACATAAGAAGCCATTTATGGTTTCCTTTTATCCCGAGGATGGGTGAAAAAGATAATGCATCGGCGGAACACATGGGTATAGTGCGGTGAAAGACCGAGGGAAAGAATATGCATTGATTGGTATTCCGATCAGTCGAGAGATTGTTGTATGACTGTACGAAAGAGAACGCTCAACTATCAGCAGCCAAAGATTCATGCCTGCATTGGAGACCTTAGAAACCGAATCCAATTATTTCAGCGTGACCATTGCTGATGCATTTGCATACCTGTTGTTATCGGTGTCCTTGGACGGAGTTTAGATTGAACTCATCATGACCTGTCCAATTAAGTATTCAGCGAAGACATGAAATGTAGCAGCCTTCATCAACTGGCCATCAGGAATACAAGATCTTAGTGCGAGGTGCTTTATGCGTTTCCTGTTCATTGGTGTGCACTACAATGATAATATGATATTAGCAGAAATGGCATCAGGGGCTTCCATCTTTGGCCTGCAAGGGAAGGGAATGATTAATTTGATTACACAGAACTTTGTTAATTCATTATGAATTGTTCGTGTTATCACAGATTATTATCATATTCTATTGGGACATTTGTATTTAGATTGGTTTTGATTAAAACCAGAGAATTCCCTCGTCACAGGCCATAATGTGTCCGATGAGTGGAATTTCTGCTCCGTAATCGAGTATAACTTGGTACTGCGGAAAGTTTATGTACCATTGAGATATCTATGTGGTATAAAACTGCACAGCAGAACCAAATACAAATTCTGGGGAATATCAATCGTCTGTAAAGATGAGTCACATAGGGATGGCCTGTAATTGGGTGTTTTTTCGAAGTGGCCGAGAATCGAATTCGTTGTCTCGTACAATTGCCCGATGATTGAACCAGACGCATTTTTATCATACATGTACCACCTCAAAGAGCAATAGATTCCATTTGCCGATGGAACAGCGCTCAATCTGAAGTTTGTAAACCATGTGGATGGAATATCAAGACGCACAGCCCCAGGGGAGTGCAGCATGCATGTACATTGACGTGTACACTTCAACGGGACCCATCATTATTTGCTATGACTGAGTCACATGCTGCACCAATCGTCCAAGCAACAAGTGCTAAGCTAATAACACCAAGTGAGCACTCCAGTAGCATGCACAACAACATGAGATGCATGTCGACAACACTAAAATGACCACACTTTATTGACAGAATAGTTGCATCCACATAAAGTCGGATTCTGTTCGTGATGGTCCCATTGCGGGTAGTTATCAACGTGTATTATACTTAGTACTATTGTTTTGTCTAATAGTGGTCGTCATTCGTGAGGTTAGTTAGTGTACCAATCGAGTAACTGAGTAATGGCGATGGCTTAAATGTCATCATTGCTATTATGCATTATTATTGTACAACTAACGGTTTAACATGGTGGCTGTTTAAAGGTCTTCATGAGTGCCTCAGAATGAGAGCAATGATGGGTTTTGCGAATAATCGTCATGATGCAGATGATCGCGAATGTCAAGGGTTACATTGCCATCAACAAGAATATGACTGGCCTTTGCTGATAATTATTAATATCGTTTCAGCTGTTTCATCATGCAGTGTAAACATACTACAAGTTCAAATAAGTGAATGCATGGAATAGCATGCACCATTCGCTCATACTATATATGGAATTGAAAGATGTCAGAAGCAAGGATAATTTTTAGACAGGATATTAAAAGTAGTTTTTAAAAAAACTCATTACTTTTACATATGAGTTCTGGGTTCTGCACCATTCATCCATACATGCTTCAATGGAATACTGGGGAGAAGAATTTGATATACTCTAGATTCGCCGATCTAAGGCCGCTTCTGGTTATTAAAAGCCAAGCCCTAGTTATACCCATTGTCGTGCGATTACATCATCAGGATTGGTGAGCGACACCACCCCTAATGAGTTCATGGCCTAGGTGTCGATTTCGCTGCGAGGGTTGAAACTGACAGGCGCTTATGACTGCACTTTCATTGATCGTGTGATGTGCTTCATTGAAGGCCAACTCAAAACCATACAATAAGGAATAATGTCCTGTGGTTAGGTCAGAAGTTAACAGCATTGTTAACCGCTGTCGATCAATTTCCCCCCAGCAACGTGAACCAATCAGCATGAAGGAGCCGCGGCCTATTCAATGCTGTGGGACCGGTCATGCTCCAAGTTGATGCGGTCTTACATCGGTGAATATAGAGTATACGGTGACTTGGCAGTTCGTTCAAGTGCTGCACATACATGTACCACACACCAATCAAGTTGGCTTATAGCAATATCTAGTATCAATCGACAGAGATGAATTTACACTCTCTCAAAAGCTGAGTCAAATCCTCGCACAAAGCCCGTGGTAGAGTGCTTTATTGAAGATTTATCTCAAAACCACTTAGTCGAGTCAAAACCGAGACTCATCCTTGACATTTTAAGCCAAGCAACAGAAATTCTTCAGCAAGCCGCAGGCCGTGTAGGATTTCTTGATTTCATTCGAGAAGAAACCGGAATCCTCTGATAATCTGGCCGGGGCTCGTCACGACACTATTTCAGCATTAGGGTTCAATAATTCAACATCTCCACAACAAGAGTGGTATTGATTGTGGTGAGTTCAAATACTTCACCAAATCATGATTTGAATTTCAGTTCGGCTTGTGGTACGACGAGAATCGAAATCTTATGGACGGTGGCCGAGGCTGCTTTTGCCGACACTTACAGGGCCCACTTGGATGGGACCAACGAATGGTCATCTTGGCCCACGAGGCTTTGCCGTCACTGTCCCCTCGCAGTGTCCTTATGCCGTCGTCAATGCATACAGGATTCCAGGATGTTAGACTACACCCTTGATCCGTCACAATCCTAATCCCAGACTCACGGTGAGCAGAACCACTTGGATTACAACGTCAACCAGACCGACGTACTCTACTTAAGCAGCAACTAGTAAAATTTCATAATGCGCTTTTCTGAACGCTCTAATGGGTTGAACAGGGAAGCCACTTAGAATGTTTGTATCAAGCACTTACCGTGGAAGTGGTATCGAAGATAGCGTCTGGGTTGAGATACAGCGGTACAAATCGGTAGTAATGAATGGTACATGTACGTACAAAAGTCAGCGGCAACTGATGCTGCACGTTCTTTCTTGCAATGAACATGCGGACATTTTTATAACCACTGCGTGTACAGGAGTTTCAATTATTGATATGATTGGTCAGGACTTTCGGTCAGGTCAGGTTAGGTCGGAATACTTGATCTCATTTGGGCCGGTGAAACATCAGCTTGCAGGTCTTGCATGCCCCCATGAATGTTCAAATTTCTGTTGTGTTGTGTCAAATTATGATTTGTACATGTATTTGTCATTTACATACAGATCAGTTAACTACGTGTACCGGTAGTTGTTGTTGGCACATGTATAATTAATTGGAGGATGCGGCTATGACATGTAACTGTCCCGTCTAATTAGTACTAGTTACTTATTATATACAGTACATGTAATGTTGGCCACCTGTTGAAAACTACATAGATGGAAAATGCTGTGCTGATCCTTTCTTCCTCACAGCGTCATACCGTGGATTGTGGATTATGTAGTTCCAACAGAAGTATTTTATTCTTTACATTAGGCCAGGTTGAGGGGTTCTTCCATACACTCCACCTCCCCAGTCACAACGTTTAGCCAGCACCGTAAATGAATCTAAATCAATTTTATAGTCATCTCTCGTTTCAGCACCGAGACAAGAGCAAGTTACATATTAACCGCATGCCGGTGCATTTCCTGTGCGCAAAACCAACAGGGAGCAAGACCTCCATGCGGTAATTCTGTAATTTATCATTATTTGCTCTCTTGCTGGTGTTCCATATGCCGTCCTCGGGGAGTGAGAGAGATTGATACAGAGAACAAACAATGCGGTATTAGTCAGCTCCGCTTAACTCGATTTGGTTGTGGTACGTGGTGGGGGAAATAAAATTAACCCTTAAATGGGCCTTTCAATATTGATTTCAGATCAGAGATGGTCGGCTATTTTGAAGTTCGGTGTTAATGAGATTTCCACGATTTCTAGATAAATGTTACCCTTCACCCTTCACAACGGTTTGGTCAGTTTTCAAAGGGCTGCATTCACCTTTTGTGTCTGAGATCTGCAACTTACATGCACGGATACGTATATCGCAGTCGATGTATAGGAGGAGTATTCGTGAAGCCCCACTCACGTTCTCCAACAAATTTTCTGAATTTGTCAATTCAGGGAGCTCGGTGAGAGAGATGCCATTTTGCTACTCAGGTCACTGGACGTGCTTGGGCCCCCATTATAAGGGTTACAGGTGAACCACGGGCCTATTTCATAAAGTGACTTTAAGCTAATGGTACCATTAACTTAATGCATTTACTTTTTGGTTAAAGGTACCATTAGCTTAAAGTCACTTGTTGAAACAGGCCCCAGAACAGTTAAGAACTTTTAGACCTAATAATAGAATAAAAGAACAACCACTTCCAATACGCACCGAACGGTAAAGTCAGTTTTTTTTATCACTTGGCATATCGAAATGTGGGCGGCTGAAACATGGGAAAGAAACCGACAAGCAACAACATATGAGGCACTTTCAGGAGTTTCCAGCCATGTCACTCGCTTTCCCTCAGCTTTCGTTTCCTTCCGTTTCCTAATGCATTTCCTACTCCACAATTACAAGGTTACACTAAAATGTCAAATCTTGAACTTATCGCTTGAAAATGGAGCGGCTTGATATTTCATTTACGTCTATCGTAAATTTGCTAGTTTGGCTTCGATATTTTTTTAAAAATTTGTTGCAAACCTGATTGACAGACGTGAAGATATACGATACAGGGCCCATGTTCCCGAAGCCTTCGTTAGGTTAACGATGTCGTTAAAACTGGTAAAATGCATAGCGTAACGACATCGTTAACCTAACGATTGCTTCGGGAACATCAGCCCTGAACAGTTGAAACTGCGTTTTGATTCAAAATTTCAACATATATACTTAACTGGATGACATAAGCAAAAAGCTAAAGCACTATGTGTAAATGGGCTGTATATAATCTGATGTAATGTCTAGACTACTCAGTGAAATTGAAATCAGATACCAGACTCTGATATAACTGTGAAGTGAAAATGAGTTATAGTGTACATTTCTACGTTTTTATTGGTGCTTTGGAACACCAGGCGAGTCATGCTTTAATTGTTCGTGGAAAACTTTTTGCTGATGTTCAATTTAAAGAAGGCGTTGTTGATCACTACAAGTACCGGTATACGTGGGGAACATGTGCACTGATGGCCAAAAATAAATGGACAGCAGTTTATCTTGAATATCTCCAAACCAATGGGGTGGAGAAAATTGGTCCCAACATATGTAGCAGCAAATTTTCCTGGCTATCTAATGGTATCAGCGTCGAAAAATTCTGCTGAAAGCCGCATTTGACAGAAGGAATTTTGAAAAGGCATGTCTTTGCTACTTTTTTATTTGCACGATTTCATTCAAAATTTTTATATCACTGTGTTCTACTGATCGAGGCCTTTCATAATATATCCTATGATTTCAACTATTCATCATTCACCACCACAACTCATAATTGTGCAGAGGCCTGTGACAAAGGTGTTGCATGCGTGGGCAAAAATATTTTGATAAAAGTGCCCCAAAATCACATTTCTGCACACAATAGTTGAAATTTTGGGATATACATGTATTATGAAAGGCCTCGATGAGTAGAACACAGTGATATAAAAATTTTGAATGAAATCATGCAAATAAAAAAGTAACAAAAAACATACCTTTACAAAATTCGTTTTGTCAAATGCGGCTTTCAGCGGAATTTTTCGACGCTGATACCATTCGATAGCCAGGAAAATTTGCTACTAGGCCCTATATATGTTGAGAACAATTTTCTCTACCCCATTGGTTCGGAGATATTCAAGAAAAACTGCTGTCCATTTATTTTTGGCCATGAGTGTACTTACGTACATGTAGACCTTTCTACAGCGGAACGAGGCAACCCTTCATGTTGACAGTCCTCTGTATTAGTTGTTCTATAAAAACCGAATATACAATGGTATTTTATCGCTGAATCAGCAATATAATCAACTCAGTCACCATGTAGCAAGAATCCAGTAAGTGTTCCATTGATAGGCATAGCATGTTAATCCTTGTAATGCATTTGCTGTACAAAAAAGTGTGGTTTATGCCACAGAGGAATAACATTGCCGCACACTGAGATAAATGATATCTGCAATTTTCTATTTCCTTTCCATGATCAAGAAAAAACACCCACGCGTTCGTAATCCTTTGTGAGCTGCTCTGTTCAAAAATAGCATCAATCAGACGGCGAAGCTGGTGCACCGAAGTGTTCAACATGACTTAGAATCTGAGATTGGGTAGGAAGTAATGGGACAAACGATTGAATGTATTCATAGCCGCGGATGAGGTGAAGCGAGGAAGGAATCTTTCTTATAGAGTAACAGGAGTTGTCAATCGAACTGCTGTGCACTTGGAATCAGATACGTGTATTTAGAAGTCGAGAACCACGGATGGGTTTCCTTTAGAACCTGCCGCGTGACGAGTGTTTACGTGCCCTCCCATGGATACGAGGAAATATTAGCAGAGAGAAGCTTCGGTACCACCGCAGACACGAGGAGATTGCCGATAGGAGCTTCGGTGCCAATACCTCTACGCATCATTAACAATTCGAACTTTTAACAAGAGTTTTTCGAGAAAGAACTTGGAAATCCAAAAATCCTAATTTGAAGACGTGCCTCTTCCTCGTCGTAAGTGCTTGGAAAGTGAAGAAACATCTGTGGCATCCCTCCCACTGCTAAAAATAACTCGGCAATTAACTAGAATTATGCCTGGAGCATTTCTCCGTTACAAGTTTAATTGCATTTTCAATCTGATCAATTAGAACGCGGATCATTCATCAGGAAGATTCTGATGAGTGACTGCTGCACGATTGCAAGCGAGTTCAGTGTACGAGGTTCATCTTTATACCCAGTTCGGTATCGCCCGTAGAGTCTGTCGTAGTCTTTGAGGACAAGGAGTAAATCCCTGGGACGTCAAAGTACTAGTAGTTTGGTAGTCACCGAATAATCGAAGTTGCATCGGCGTATAGTGTGCGTGGGTTCACAAACGATGCATGGGTGTAAACGTATTGCCATTGGCCTACACAAGTACATGTACTTCATTCACGGCTGTATATGCACTGGTTCATGTTGCATGTTATGTACTAATGCCTATGTTATGAAACATATTAGGATTTTGTTCATTCAGTTCCGCATGTTACATGTAAGTTAATACTCTTTTTGGACTGAATTGTTGGATTGGATGTGAGCCCTCGTGTAAAATTGTGGTAAGCGAATGCACTGAACTTCATCAGGTCACCATTCATATATAGCGCTGGCTATTGGTTAATTCCGTCCAATTGCGAGGCGCCACTTCATGCATATGCTGATTAGTTGGTCCTTTGTTGGAAAACAACAGTTTGATGTTATCATGCTGGGGATACAGTATGTATCATTTAAAGTTGTAGATCGGTGGGCCTACTTGTGTTGGTGTCATTTCTACGTAGCATTTCTAGAGCTGTACTGATTTAGGTCATCCATGTTCCTCACGTGAATTGCCAAATACCGTATCCTCCTATATTTCCCGCTGCACCATATCACACTCTCCGCAAATGTATCAAATATAAATGAACTGACAGTATCAAAAAAATCTTCTCATCTCCTTTTGGAAAGAGCGGATTAATTGTAATGCCTACAAGTCCATTATACGTCGTCCAATTTAATGCATCGGGCAACGAATTGTGGTAAAAGTGTCATAAATGTAAGCATCTAGTATAAATATTTCAATGGAGGAAATGTCCTTTGCGCAAATAACCGTCCCAACGACCAGAACAACTTCATCCTTTGATGACCATTAGAGGAAGCGAACCGCGAGTGTTATTTTACCGTGATATGGTAAAATGGAAATAGGAAACGAGGAGAATTCAAATGGCTTGGTGGGCGTAATAGCGTATCTTGATTTGCCACCCAACTAAGCATTCGATTACACAGTATCTCCTTGCCCATGTTCTGAGTATCTTGTATCTGACCGTTAGTTGATCGGACAAGGTACTGAATACAAAATCATATATAGGAAATAAATGTAATGTGTCAAGTTGAGTATCCAGATCAGACTAATGAATGGATCCACACGTCGTATAAATTCGCCGGGGCAATTTGTTGGCGATCGGGTCGGTGTTTTGGTCTAACGGGCGACTTGGTGGGAATATTGTTAGTTTTTCCCCATGAGGTTCGTACTAACAATTACATGTATCGAATTCAGAACAATGTACCTAAAGGCAAGAACAGGATTGTACCACCGCCGCACTATGACTAACTTTGTGATAATAGTACAATGTGTCATTACCGCTGTGATGTTTCTCCCTGGGGCGGTTTTCATCACAGGTGTATCATCATTTAGCAAATGTTGGTGTTCGTGCAGTCTCCAACGTTATGACTTGCACCGATGCTTCCAGTTTGTTACCCTTCAGGCACAAAATCGATGGGCGATACATGTCTCCATGACATGCATGACGGAAGTCAAGTGGATCGAGCCAGCGCTGGCCGTTGTGGACAGCTTGTAAAGTCAAACATATAGAATAATGATGGAAGTGACATTGACGACCACGCAGGTTGATTCCTTCACACTAATCTAAAAACGAGAGTACAGCAAATGCTGTCATCAGACTACTGCCATCAAATCAAACAGAAAGTACAGGGCTACGTATAAGCTGAGAAGCAGTTCACCTCGGTTACCGCCCACACTACACAGTATTGAGGGTCTCGACAGACTGTCGAGGGACAAGCGAGAAAGGGGCAATCGTGAGCGAACTGCTCATTTGTAGGATCATGGGGAGTAGACCATGAGGAAGAGAGGACTACAGTGTATGTTGTGCAACAAGGAATTAGACAAGCGACAAGCTCCCAGTTAGAGCAGCAACACAGCCGTTTTTTATCGAGTCTGTGATTGTAGTCGGTATGCGATGGACAGTTAGTGGGGAATTTACCATCCCAATGTTTACGACTGTACTGACAAGAGCCTAATCAGCACCTGGCGATGACCGATAACAGTGATTGTCAGGAGTTATTTAGAGCGATCCTTCGCAACCTGTGTCGCACGGAGCTCCAAGCAATTCCTTTTTTGTTCCTCTACCAAATGAAAAAGCAGCGAAGTATCGTTTAACAAAGCCTATGATGACGCACGGAGACAATGCACTCACCGATATGCCACAATGTAAATAACCGAGGCTTTCTTTAACACGACTCTTGACAACTTAGCTGTCACCCAAAATAGCTTGCGCCTACAGCGATGCGTGGGTACATGTAAAACTTCTCCCATGTCTACGGTGAGCATGGTTTCCGGCTAGCGATTTTCGGAATCACGCAAACAGGCAGTTATTGGTATAAATATACTGACATTTCGTCGTAGTCAAGCTCACTGGATATATTTTATAGGTGTTGCTATTCATGGCCTATAATCTTCAGCGCATTTATGCAGAAAGAATATTGTGTTCAAGCATACTTTTCCTTGGCATGTTTTATGGCAACTTAGCACAAATGCATCTGAATGGTAATGTTGCTTGGAAATGTTACTTATGGAAATCCCAATGCAGCGGTTTTACTGAAAACATGGGATTCAAAAATCAGGAAAAAGGTAAGCAATTGAAGATAGTTGGTGCCATTCAAGCTAAAAGGTATCGCGGTAGAAAGAACAAGACGTGCTTGGCTTGCTGATGTTGCTGGTGTCGGCAATAGCTATTAGGTGATACGGCGATGAAGCATTTTTGAAAACCCTCTGTCATGTCAAAACTGCAAAGAGGCTGAGGGTTAATGGTGACGGCCCTAATGTACATGTAACAAAACAATTACTTACAATGTAGTGCTGGCTCTGTAAAGAATTGACAATCAGAATTGTGATCGTAATCATGATCGTCAAAATCTGTCAATTTTACAGATTTTCAATCATTATTGCCGCGGGGATTTGTTTGTTGTGGCAACATTGACCCCGGGAAGTATGGATTGATGTCACATAATTGATTCTCTATATCACTTCCTCAATCAATAGTTACTTATGGAAAAAATGATAGCATGATTGTGCTTTTAGCTGAGCACTTGCCACGGGCAATAATGCTCTCAGTCGATAAATATTTTCACTTACTACTCGAAATACGTTAAGTGTGTGTAAAAAATGAATGTGGTATTGTCGACGTGATCGATGCATTTGAGAGAATTGTGTAAATGATATACTTGTTCTGATAAAAGAGCATGGGTTGATGGAAAGTTAAAAAGTTCCTCTTCTTGACGATGTACAGAAGCTGAGCGGAGTGGACCAATTACAACTGGAATTCCTGATGGCAGCCGAAAAGTAAAGGACCATGGAGGAAACCAAGTGATATACGGAGCCTGGATGTTCGCATAGTCGTACATGTACTTCCCGTACGTCATACATGTACATCTTCTTCGTCAGAAAAAGCACGTCTCTGAAAAATCCCAATATACATGTACATGTACAAGAACTTCCACTTGGGGTCTCTCCATCAGCTTAAAAAAGCAGCGTTTTGCCGTCAGCAAATGTGAGAAAATAAGTTACTCCATTGATCTGTGGATAGAGTATAGCCAATGGCAGTGCTTCATTATCCCTTGCCCTGTTCCCAGGGAAGACAATCAGAGCCAATGGTATTCTTGTTACAAGCGTTGCTAGATTGATTAATTCGCAAGGCAAAGCAACCCATCAATTCGNAGTATGGTGGAGGTACCTATTTTCGAGGGGTCCCTAATTTCGCGAATTCGTGTTTTTTACCGTTTTCTCTCGCGTTGATGGCTGTCAGTGACGTAATTCGCCACAGATTTTTCGCTTTGGTCCAAAACAAGCAGAATGCGCCGAAACAAACAGGTGAGTGAATGCAGTGAGTGCAAACAGGCATGGCAGGTGAGTGCAGCTTTTATTCAAATCATTAATATGACGTCAGTGGACTGCGCCGCCATAGTCAGCCCAGTAACACACTGCGCATGCGCAGATCTATATTCTTCAGTGGCCCATAAACGGGTGACACCGTTTAAGTTAAGAAACTATGTCACTGACCCTTTCGAACTTTTTCAATTTATCATTTTTCCATTCAATATGTCTCCCCTTTACTTTGATTTTTTTTCTTTTTTTGCCTTGTTTTTCTGCTCAATAAAATATGAACAGGCTAAGTGCTTTTTTGAAGTATAAGGTTGTGTCTCAAATTAATTATGGCAAGACGGATAAGATTCGATACTTTTAGTTCAGTCTTTACTATTTTTCAGAAAAAATCACAGAAGAAGTCAATGGGGCAGTGGATGCAGGCAACATTACCATACCCGTCCGGTATGCAATGAATGGTTTTGAAAAAGTATAGTGCAAGTTGAATGTCATGAATTAGATGCATATAAAATAATGACAATTCATCGTCAAAAGAATTAAATTTTCGTCAGACACTCTCTATTTGTTCTAGTTACTATAATGTGACACAATTCCTGCCAGGGCGCCTTCCCAGCAGGCACCGTACGCATGCGTATTCCGGATTCGCGAAAATAGGTACCTCCGCCTGGATTCTGACCCAATTTGCCGTCTCCTATTCGGCGCTGCATTTGGATGCTGCCGAAAGTAAATATTGCGATAAAATCCAAACTGAATCGTAGAAGAGCACCATTTTTTTCATTTTACACGACTTTTAATTGTGTCCTTGCGATATTCATGAAGCAGTCGCGGCGATCGCCGTAAGACCCGCGAAAACTGGTACCGTCATCATACATGTATTGTGTTTGGTCGACCAATCGCATGCAGGTTTCAAGACATCTGTTGATCACGAGGTCCTACGTTCTGCTCGCCTGTCTTCAACTACAGATTAGTTCGAAGTTCAATTCAATTAATGACCGCAGTCATTGTTCTCACTCTGTGAAAGCGTTAGCCGTGACAGCCAATGGGTTGATAGGTTAGTCATTGTTTGCAGGTGGGATGATGGGGAACTTTTGCCCACCATGGATTAGGCGACGCTGTCATTGAAAACCATTTAAGTTACGGTCCCGTGTCAACGTTTTAAAGAAAGGAATGATTGCTGGTGCAGTGCATGGTTCTCGTTGAAATGACAGACACAGGGCGACTTTTCTCGACAGAGCGGCAGAATCTGTGGACCTTTCATTGAAAGGAAGATACAAAGCCACCTATCTCAGACAGAGGATATTCAAAATCGTTTATAAGTCGAGGCTGAGGATCGGAGAGCAGATGTGGCGAAGTGGGCCCAGGGGAACTTTGTTCATCTTTGACCGTCTGAGTTCAGTCTCGTTCCAAGTCATCACTGCACCTCCATAACGACAACATGATGCTTCGTGGCTCGGAAAATTTCCCGAAGTAATCTGAAGCCTCGTGGTCGAATTTCTTGGCTCTGGATTAGGCTGATCTCTGGACCTTGCCATCACGTATATCACGCTGATTAGCCGGTAGAGTGTCGTAACATTTATGAATCTGTAATAACGTCACCATAGTCTACCTTCTTTGCTGCCAAAATGGCGAGTGACTGACCGGAATAAGTACTCACTCTGATCTATCGTACCTGTTGAATGCAATATCGAGACGGTTATGGTCAACTCAGGACATAAAATACTAACTAATAACACCGCCAGGGATTTCGTTAGTCGCAATTGACTGCTGGCAGTTGAACTTAATGTCTTGATATAGCCGTTATATGGGCATCATCCGTGTTTTATGATGCAATAAATGAGAGTGTGCCAATGCCATGTATCATTATTAGCCAACTGATATAGAGTATCTTTCTCTTCAGTTGAAAGAAAAGAGCTGGTTCGACTGCAGATATAATCCGAGTTGGCAATTACATGTAGGCTAGGATATCCGCGTTTTCTTAAGAATAAGAAGTGATCAGTAAGGCTGACTTTACATCGGATGACACGCGACACGAACACGCAGGCGAACAAGGGCTTCACAAAGGATTCATCCCCATGAAACCTTTTCTTCGCCTGCATGTTCGTGTCGCATGTCATCCGATGAAAAGTCAGCCTAATAGTAGAAAATCCAAGTCGAAATGAACTGCGGCATCAGGTTCACCTGTTGCGCGATTTCTTTGCGGATAAAATCACCAATTGAGATCGTCAGGTTGACGAGGCAGGTCAATTGGAGAATGAGATAGTTTGTCACGTCGAGGAGAAAAACTGCTACAAGAGACTAGAAGGCGTCTTCTGTGTAACAGCCCAGCATCCTTATTACATCCCGCGCTGGCCAGAGAAGTTAATATCCAATGATTAGTCTGAACCCTTGGTAACTAAGACAAAGTGGCCATTGTCATGTCCACTCATCATTGAATAAGAAGAGAAATCCCCATGGGTTACATTAGCTTGGGCCAGTCTTGACTGTATTGATGAAGTAACGACTGCCGCCGTGCTGGTACGATCCTGATGGATGACTTGTGGGGAAAGAAGAAAAGAACCTTCAAATCGTTCCCGATGGTTCGGTTATGAAAAGAAACTGAAAAACACATTCGTCAATACGAAGCTCGCTTGAGATCTACAATTACTCAAAAGATTTTTCATTACTGATTCTGTCTTTCTTTACGGATGATACTGAGATGACCTGTGGGTTTAATCAAAGTGTTCTTCAACCAGTCACCTAGTAGGCAATATTTGCTCCATTCATAAAAATAACATCAGCTGCTCCGTTTTTCATTCAACAACATCTAATCAAATATTGGACTTTTTCATGTTTACAGGATACGTCAGACGGCATTGAATGAGTATGACATATCAATGTGGATTATTGCTTGAATTTATTGCCCACGACTTATTAGTTGTGATATTACATGTTCGATCGATCAACTTTACGACCCCTCAGAACCGACTCGTTCTGGTGTGTGGGCAGAGGTTATTGTGGGGGTAGTGTGCTGGCATTGCTCTTTCAACATTGATGTCAAGCAGTCGTGATTATTTATTCATTTCACTTCTTGTAGGCGTGCATACAGAAGTGATGTCTATTTTCTGCCGGGCATGTCCTTGGGGGCATGCCAAACAGGTGCAGCGAAGAACAGAAATAAAGAACATGATGCCGTATGTGGTATACCGCAGGTGAGGATCCTATGTGGTAAAATGTGGATTTTTGGAAGCAGCAGAAGTTCCAAGACAGTTGTAATGGCATCTTAGCCAAAAATTTTAACGCCCCTGCGAATTTTCTACTGAAGGCCTATCACAACGACCGCGGATTTCAAAATGAAACTTCTCTTGAACAGAATGATTTCATCGAATGGAAGAAGGCTATGATTTGATCACTATACAGGGCCGGAAGTGTGATTTGTTATCTCGCGAAGCTTTCTCGTGCCCAAGGCTTGCGGCAGTCGAGTGCCAGCTAGCCCGTGGCTGTAACTGCAGAAATTCCCGCGGTCTCAATATTGCATTCATGAAAGGTGCTGCTTATGTTGTGTACATTATAGATATTGGACTCTAATTGAAATTTGCCTAGGGTGACAAATTTGATTACGGGAGCATTAACAGTAAGGGGTCTTTATCCCCGAGTCAGGTTACAAGCACGTACTTATTTAATGTACAGTTAGGTTCCCTTGGGACTGGTAAGGTGGGAGCGTCCGTGTACAATTCAATATTTCAGCAATGTCAACATCATAATGAACGGGAGGCCAGGGAGAGCAATATACTTGCCAGATGGAAATGTCAACTACATCAGTGTACCGAAATCTGCAAGAACCGACAAGGTATGCCGTTCATTCCCACAAAAAGAAGACGTAGCGGTGACACAGGGACATGTCTGATGATTCATCCGGCAAGTCGGATGTCAACGAGGACGCTTTTTGAAATTTGAAATCGAACAAAGACGAGTAAAGGCAAAGTTCCCTTTGAAATCTAAAATCGAATAAAGGCGATTGGAGGCAGAATTCTCACCTTACGCTACGGTTGTCCTGACCAAAATGAAACCAGCGGATTGACATTAAATTTGTAATCATCCGTCAACCAGGCTCCGCTGTGGACCACCACCACCAACTGCCGCTCTGGCCTACGATACGCCTGTTATTGGTCGATTTAGGTATGATACTTAAATCGATTTAGGTATGATACCTAATTCCTAGCATGTGGTTGGTTGATTTAGGTATGGTACCTAATTCTATTTAGGTATGATACCTAAATGGAGACTTTTGTCCACTCCGGCCTACGATACACGTAACGTTCTAAATTAACCACCGCTTGTCAGTCTAGGCCTATTACATAGGCCTATACGCAGATGTGGCCCTACGCATCTAGCGTCTGGCGTATGGCATCACCCACCCGGTGCATGTTTGGAATTGGAACCTGCCACTGTTACAGCTGCGGCAATTAAATAATTTTGTACGTCTGTAGTACGAGTAATACCACCCACCCAAATTAAACCCTGAACAGTCTGCACAGTCACCCGTTTTGATCTAGGCACGTGAAAAACCCAAAATGTCACATTCCCAGTAGGCTCATTCAAAAACATGACAAAGCTGTCGCGGTCAAATACCGTTGCTACAATGTATAAGGGATGAGTGTTATAACGTGTAGCTCAATGTAATCGCAGCCTTAGCACGATAGACTACGTATTTCTCCTTTGCCATGCTACCATCTCACCCACGCCCCGGACAAATGCGAAGTGGACATACCGCTTTGGGTCGAAACCAATAGAAAAAATAGCAGAAGAAAAGCCAATTAATTCCCCTGTCAGTCTACCAATGGAATATACAGACACGATAAGCAGTTTGTAATAATAGGTAAAGGATGCGCTGGAGAGAATATGACAGCCCGAGAGTAGAAACTAATACTGTAGCACAAGGATGATGTAGGCTACTATAGACCTGTATGTGAACTCAGTCTTAGGAAGCTTCAAGAATACGGCCCTTTTGTCAAAGCTTACATTGGCAATACATTGGTAGAAAGCTTCCCTAACTCTAAGGTTTACCTTTAGCTATTGTTTTTAGGGCAGAATACAAAAGCTTAAAATGGACCTTAGAGTAAGGAGGCTTCTAGAATACGGGCGTAAGTTTTTGGAAAAGGCAAGGGCCCGTATTCTAGAAGCCTCCTTAAATAAGGTCCACTTTAGCTTTTGTATTCTGCCCTGCAAACAATAGCTAAGGTAAACCTTAGAGTTAGGAAGCTTCTAGAATACGGCCCAAGGTTATTCTTCGAAGGAAAACAATGACCCATATTCTAGAAGCGCCCGTAACTAAGGTCCACTAGCTTTTGTATTCTGCCCTGCAAACAATAGCTAAGGTAAACCTTAGAGTCAAGGAAGCTTCTAGAATACGGCCAAAGGTTATTCTTCGAAGGAAAACAATGAACCGTATTCTAGAAGCCTCCTTAACTCTAAGGTCCACTTTAAGCTTTTGTATTCCGCCTTGCAAACAATAGCTAAAGGTAAACCTTAGAGTTAAGGAAGCTTCTAGAATACGGCCCCTTGTATTCTGTCCTGCAAACAATAGCGAAGGTAAACCTTAGGGCCGTATTTTAGAACGTTCCTTAACATTAAGGTCCACCTTAAATCTATTGTTCTCAATGGTTTTACAATAGATTTAAGGTCGACCTTAACGTTAAGGAACGTTCTAAAATACGACCCATGGAGTTAAGGAAGCTTCTAGTGTAGAATACCACTTGATAGATTCTCAATGGAGTTCACAGCATGAAAATAACATTAGTGACTCGATGCAAATGGAATGCATCAGAAACTACATAACTTTTTGTCTTACCGTAAAGAAGGAAGCTACTCCCTTTAATCAAATTTAAGAACGAGTACGCGTTATTGCGAACAAGAATAAGATCATACGCACCTATTTGTCAAGAAGATGTATGATGGGATGTTATGAAAAGAGAAAATGAAAAGAATTCATCAGAAAACAGCGATGTTCACTCATTGGAAATATGCTTTGGTGAGATGTGCTTAGAACATGCTTTGAGGCAATCGCGGCAGTCTGGAAGAGAGACAAACGACTTATGCCTAATTCATACTTCCTCGCTGTCCAGCATGCGGAACGGAAATGCTTTGTTAGTTCACACCACGCTGGGTCCAAGCAGTCAAAGCATTTTCCATTCCGCATACTGGTTGGACAGAAAGTATGAATTTGCCATCAGCCTGTTTTATATTTGTAATTAGCCCTTTCTACACGGAGTCGGTTCGATCCGGTTCGAGGCCAGTTCACTACACGTTTTGTAACGTGAAAAGGGAAGGATAGTGAACTGGTCACGAACCGGATGGAACCGACAATCTGAAAGCTTTGATACAAAGACAGCTGAGAATAACATAGCATTCTTTCGAACCGTGATAGCAAGAACGGAATACATGATGAATAGAGATAAAATTGGCAAATATGCCATCGGCCACAGAGACATGTGGACAATCATATTCGACTGTGTCGTCATTTCTTTGGCAGTGGGACGACAGCCCATGGCGTTGATGGCAACACTCCTTCCCTTCAATAGCCTATTCCAAGAAAGATGCCACAGGATGTAAAAAGATAAAGGTACACC
>NMRB01000014.1:608411-618463 GCA_002633025.1 Notospermus geniculatus | reverse complement strand
TACCTTTACCTATTGTTTGTAGGGCAGAATACAAAAGCTTAAAGTGGACCTTAGAGTTAAGGAGGCTTCTAGAAGACGAGCGTAAGTTTTTGGAAAAGGTAAGGGCCCGTATTCTCGAAGCCTCCTTAACTCTAAGGTCCACTTCAAGCTTTTGTATTCTGTCCTGCAAACAATAGCTGAAGGTAAACCTTAGAGTTAAGGAAGCTTCTAGAATACGGCCCATGGTTATTCTTCGAAGGAAAACAATGACCCGTATTCCAGAAGCCCCGTTAACTCTAAGGTCCACTTTAAGCTTTTGTATTCTGCCCTGCAAACAATAGCTAAAGGTAAACCTTAGAGTTAAGGAAGTTTCTAGAACACGGCCCAATGAGTTCATACCACTTGATAGATTCTCAATGGAGTTCACAGCATGAAAATAACATTAGTGACTCGATGCAAATGGAATGCATCAGAAACTACATAACTTTTTGTCTTACCGTAAAGAAGGAAGCTACTCCCTTTAATCAAATTTAAGAAGGAGTACGCGTTATTACGAACAAGAATAAGATCATACGCACCTATTTGTCAAGAAGATGTATGATGGGATGTTATGAAAAGAGAAAATGAAAAGAATTCATCAGAAAACAGCGATGTTCACTCATTGGAAATATGCTTTGGTGAGATGTGCTTAGAACATGCTTTGAGGCAATCGCGGCAGTCTGGGAGAGAGACAAACGACTTATGCCTAATTCATACTTCCTCGCTGTCCAGCATGCGGAACGGGAAATGCTTTGTTAGTTCACACCACGCTGGGTTCAAACAGTCAAAGCATTTTCCATTCCGCATACTGGTTGGACAGAAAGTATGAATTAGCCATCAGCCTGTTTTATATTTGTAATTAGCCCTTTCTACACGGAGTCGGTTCGATCCGGTTCGAGGCCAGTTCACTACACGTTTTGTAACGTGAAAAGGGAAGGATAGTGAACTGGTCACGAACCGGATGGAACCGACAATCTGAAAGCTTTGATACAAAGACAGCTGAGAATAACATAGCATTCTTTCGAACCGTGATAGCAAGAACGGAATACATGATGAATAGAGATAAAATTGGCAAATATGCCATCGGCCACAGAGACATGTGGACAATCATATTCGACTGTGTCGTCATTTCTTTGGCAGTGGGACGACAGCCCATGGCGTTGATGGCAACACTCCTTCCCTTCAATAGCCTATTCCAAGAAAGATGCCACAGGATGTAAAAAGATAAAGGTACACCCAACAAAGCTTGCTCCATTTTTTTCACAGCAGTCGAGCGACAACTTCCCGTGAAATAGACACTGCTAATCCTGTATTCTGATGTTGGCGTCTCGTGCTAAACTACAAGGAATTGGTAATAAAATACCGGTAGCTATTCAATTGCATTGTAAACTAAGTGGATTTATGACTGGTGAGTCATTTCGGCGTCTTCCCACACCTGTAGCCGAAGAGTCGCCATCAAGAGTCGCCATCATGGGACAACCTTTTTCTTGACTTCATTATGAATTTAATAACGGCACTAAATCAATCATGATGCGCGTATAAATTACTTTTATCACTGAAGTGGCAGCTGCTTTCGTGTGCTTGCAATTAGCGAAATCAAACAGATCAATACGCCTGAAAAGAAACCGTCTAAAGTACTGTACAGCTTGCGTCAGAACACCTCGTCCTCTTACACAACTCTACACTATTTCACACCGTTTTGAATTCAGGCAAGTCAAAGAACCCTGGAAAGAACCTCGGCCAACATGTTCTGTTCCGTTTTGTACGCATCAGACAAGAAGACAGTGGTAGCCTACTGCTATACCTGCGTTCTGTACGCATCAGAAAAGAAGACAACGCTGCTGCTACCTGCGCTCTGTACGCATCAGACAAGAAGACAGTGTTGCTGCTACTTGCAGTCTTTACGCGTCACACAAGAATACAGCGCTCCTGCTACCTGCAGTCTGTCGTACGCATCAGACAAGAATACAGCGCTACTGCTACCTGCAGCCTGTACGCATCAGACAAGAAGACCGCGTTGCTGCTACCTGCTGGACACTCGACACATGCAGCTTCACTTGTTTAGCAATCCATATTAGCCTTATTACTTCCTTATTTGGGATCAACAATCTCTTCGTGGTTTCAATCAACCGCAGTGTGTTTTTAATGGCTGATTTCTGATGGATCTATGATCACTGTTTGATACGCTACTAATGCGATATACGACCACGGTTCAATATGGCCGAGATTGATCACACAGCTGAAGTAAATGCTAGAGAATGCTCATGGCGTGTTAAGGTTTGTATAGACAAGCTTTAGCTGGCTTGAGAGGCGGACATCGTACGTCATGCTCCTGTCAGTATACTGTTGTCACCATGGCGGGCTGGATGAAGAATTGAAATATATCATGGGTGTATAATAGGAAGAATTATGGGTATATTCCTGGTAAATTTTTCTTGCTCGTTCGTGTTTTCCTTTCTGGCGAGCTCGATTTCCGATGTTGGTCACGCACGTGTTGGTTTGGGGGATTATTCACAGAGTAGAAGAACTAAATCTTAGATGAGGTTAGAGAGTACAAAATATATTCGAGATAATAGGTTAAGATCATTATTTTGTCACAAGATGATTATCTCTTCTTACGTCGTATGTTCGTCCGTACTGGACTTCGTATCATGGTATGTGTGATAGCTGGTCAGGAGTCCCCCGTCACGGTTCGTGGCCGGCGAACATTTCCTGCTGTGGGTGGCTTCTTTCCGCTTTCAGCTATCACCCACAATCACCAGATCTCAAAGTTCGAAATCCCTGCTCTCTTGTAGGAGGTTTAGGGCTCGAAAATCTATGGGCCGTATCATAAAGAGATCAAACCCCTAAAGCAACCACTTGGGCACACACTGTTGCTTGTCCGATGAGTTCCAGTTTTTCTCACCAGATGGCTCTTATCACCCAAATTTCCATGTTAAACTAATATTTCTAATCAAATTTGTGTTGGTGGCCGTAGCATCCAACAATCCACCAGCCCTGAGCCCAAATTTGTGAAGAATGACCAATTCATAAAGGTGCCAGGGCTGGGTAAACCTGTTGGTCCCATCCCTGTACATATGTACAGTAGCCTATCTAAATGTATAGCAGATACCCGAGAGACAGATTGTGCGCAAGGGTGCTGGCTGCTAAATGTTCCATATCACAAAAACTACTGAATGGAATCGTATGGAATTTTCACACATCATGGAGAAGACCCATAGCTATCATATAAAACAACTGGAAGAAGTTTCATTGAAAATTTCTTTGGGTATCACGTTTTTCTCAGAATGTCGTAAACCAAGTGGTTGCTTTAGGGGTTTGATCTCTTTATGGCCGTATGCACCAACGAAGATTATCTTGAATTCGGGTTGAGCCACAACTTTTCCATTGTCACATCATGCCCTGGCAAACCTGAACAATGGAAAAGTTGTGGTTTAAACTGAGTTCAAGATAATCTTCTTTGGTGCATACGGCCCATCATAAGCCGAATTCTCTACGACAGAGGATGTACATAAATCTCATTCCCTTCTTCTCATTTTTAGTGGGAACCGAATAATGAATAAGGTTCAAATCATTCCGATAGACAGTACAAAATGAACAGAAAGAAGGTAATTCTGATTGATGATGATCTTTCAACCTCTACCTTTATCAAAGTGAGGCATCCGCCAGGGAGCCAAATCCGCTGTGATACAATCATTCGTGGATGGTAATGTTCGCCTGTTTGTCTGGATGTCGCCAGGTGCCATGCCAATTGGCTCCAGCGAGATCCATTATGTAATTTAAGGATATAAATGATGATGGGGATGAATCAATTCGACCTCATGGATCGAAAATCGAAGTTTAAAACGTTAAGGTTCTAAAAACATGCAAGACACTGTCGGTACTGGTATTAATCATGGTTCTCGACGTCATCTATATACTAGCAGAATACCATTCGGAAATTCCGAAGGCAACTGCTCGGCAATTTCCGTAGACACTCGCATTTCCCCTCGGACAATTCCAAGGCAGACATCTTGAACGCGCAAAGATTGCTGCCCGTTTGTGAGAGTTCAGATGCGGTTCGCCTCATCACACCTGCGCATGAACAAAATAGGGCACACAAAAACGTTGCGTTATTGATCAATAATTGGCAGACTGGGTGAGATACCGGTAAGTTTATATATAATATGGCTCAGATAATCCAGCAAATAAGGTTGAACATCGTAACAGGCGAATAGTCCCACGGCCCTGTCGCCGGTGGTCACGTGGGTTTATTGATAAACAATATGGCTGCCTTGGACTTGTGCCCTCAGTGGACAGATATTAAGCAGTTCGCCTCAGGTCGTTCCGAATGGCAGAATACGTTGCAAATAACTACAAGCATACCGAAGTTCCACATACAAAGGTCAGTTGATTGACTTGAAGCACTGACGCCCACGGCAGGAATTGGCGAGCGGCCAATCACATGATTAGTCTATTCTAATTTCACGGCGGCGTCATTGATGGAGATCCCAATCGATTACACTCCAATCAGGCTTGTTCGATCCCAAGCCTGATTTTAGGGTAATATCAGTTACTGGAAGCTCTCCATGATGTAAAATTGACAACAGGCGGCAAGGCCTTGGCATGGTGGTGTGCACTCATGCTCTTCAACATCTGATCACTGTTATAGGCGACTCGCTCCAAGGTTGATTTCCATTGTATTATTAATACGAGTAGGCTTGAGCCTGGATATTAGGGAGTTTTCGCAAAGCCCCCGAAACGCCAAACGCGAACGCCAAACCCATTGTTCGATGCTACGAAGAGACCACCGAACAAAAGGATAGACGTTCCCGTTGGCGTTTCGGGGGCTTTGCGAAAACTCCCTATTATCCTGTGCCACGATCTCTAACGTGTGCCGTGCTCATCCTGATGAAGAGTACCCATTTCGAAGTGCACATTTGGATGTATTTCGTGATGATTTTACTTCATAGTTTGGCCGGTAGATGGCTCTTACACTAAGTCCTAAACCAGTGGTTCTCGAATACAGTTTTCTTGGTGTCCGTGCTGGTATTCGTGTTCTGGGCTTCGAAAATTGAAAAGACGCGTGATTATAGCGAACGTGACTCTACAAACTAGGTCTTTTGACATGGAAGTTGATGCCAAATTAAGGAAGAAGTGAAGCGAAGCGTACGTCGCAGTTATTGGATTAGATGGATGCATCTTTCAACTCTAATTGTGTTGTTCGTCTTGCGTCTGAGCGAAGATAAAGCGTAATTAAATAAGGGATGGTGTTATTTTCTAATGAGGCCATTAATTCATGTGTAAACCGAGACCAGGCATGGCTGCATTGATAGTAGCATGCTGATATATCTCATGGAAGGTAACACATTGTCCAATATAATATTCAACATGACGATACATTGGCCAAGGACATCCCCGAGTCTGGCTACACTGACAGGCCTGCCTGTCAAGTTGGTGGTGACAATAGGAGCAGTCAGCCGCGCATATTGCCAACAGATGACAGCAAAGTTCTAGCGGACCACCAGGAAAATGCACGTGAGTGGTGCTCGGTCAAGAATGAATGGGTCCCCTACATGCATTGAATTGGGCCGCAATGACACCTATTGGTCAACTCACTGACAGCTCCTATTCGATGTAACGACCTAAACACCTTTAGTTTGGCTGCATTTCCCGAGTCCCTTCAAAGTACATCACTCAGATTCTTGGTAATCGTAATATTCTTTCTTTGCCAGCCCCTGCAACAAGCCATCTTTCAAGCCGAGCAAAGAACCATGATTTTATCTAATTTTCCAAATGGAAAACAGCCAATAAAACTGGTTGATTAGTGATTTCTACTTTATGACCACTGACGTCACATCCCTGTCGCGGATTGCTGCTCGCAATCAAAGCGCAGTAAGACCTAATTACCCCTGCAGCCTAATTAACTTCTGTGAAATGTAAGCTACGTGATGAGCAGCCACAGTTTAATGAGGAAAATCAAGGGGAAGCATCCGACAAGGTGTTGCTTGATGAGCTATCATTCTCATTTTCTTCTAGAAATCTGATACCGTGATTATTAGCGGAAACATGTCTTTTTTCTTAGCGACATAATGAGTGAATATAAAGCATGATATTAAGACCGTTCATACACGATCGTGTCTATTACAGGTGTGGCTCTTCCTGTGGAATGAATTATGGCACTTGGATCGAGGGACTAAAGATTTCTACATCAGTATGGTTGGTTTATTCTGTATACGTCTGATATTCACGAAGAGATATCTATCGACATCTGCCACAGACGTCATTGGCCGGCCTTTGTTGACACCATAGCCATGGTTTCCTCTAGTTGATGCCAGTCTCACTGGTTTTTGAACTTCTCTCTTCCAATCATGCAGTAGATGACATTCGTGTCCGTACATGCCGTAAGGCTGCGGCGAATACATAGAATACACTATACTATACGGACACAACGGTGAACAAAGGCTTCAGTGTCGCTAACCCTTTGTAGCCATTGTTACCGGCGTGTCCTTGTAGCATTTAGCTCGGCACGCTACACGGACATGCCGTTTAACAATGGCTTCACAAAGGGTTCGCGACCGCGAAGCCTTTGTTCAGCGGCATGTCCGTGTAGCCTAGCTACACGCTACACGGACACGCCGATTAACAAATGGCTTCAAAGAATTCGCGACCGTGAAGTCTTTGTTCACCGGCATGTCCGTGTAGTGTACAGTTCTTTGCATTTTCAGCCTTAGAAACGGCCACATTTGTTATAATAGTGTAACGTGGGTGTATGCCTATGCAAAAGAGATGAAAGGGAACATCAAGATTTTCTGAGTGTCGCTTATTTAGCCAGTTTTTGTCGCCGATATTCGGTCTTACGATTGACAACTCGTCCAATGATCCCTGTTTCGCCCACGAACTTTCGATTCATCTTTCAACTGCGGTTCACCCATACCTCACCTACAGACATCCGTGCAGAATCTTATCACTCAATCTCACCCACTCACTCTCAGCGTATCCTACGAATATTGTCCTCACTTACTCCAGTTATTCTGTTCCATTCCCGTGATCATTGCAATGAAGGGGTCAACGCAACAGCCGCGAGTCTATCCACGTAGAATATTGGGGTTTTCGACCTTATTGATTTTCAATTACAGCCAATTTCGACATTCACATGTTGGTTTAATAATGTACCCCTCCTTATTACAAACCCAATAAAGCAATCGGGACAGCCACTTGTGCCTCGGAGTTGTTGCTTTAGCTTGAGCAGCTGTCATCTCAATGATTTCTCCGTAATCGCTTGGATGACTTCGACTATCTGCTGAAAGAGGTTTAATTGAATTCTTGAAAACTGCACCGGTGTGTCTGCGGTGAAAAAGACGAAAATGAACCGTTTTCGCAATCTTTCATTCGAAAAAGTAACTCAGAGCAGAAGCGGGCCCCGAGGCAAAAGACGTCGCAGACATGATGCATTATTATCATTCATTTTGACATGTTAGACGTTGAAATTGCTTGTTTCCCTTCCAATCTTATATTGGATAGATGACTGAGAGTTAGGTCTTTCGAAAGTGCGACGACGTCAACCTAAATTGGAGCCCCCATCTTCAAGAAAGCACTACAAACTGTTGATGTCTTTGAATTGTCATCTATGGTGTCTGAAGAAATCGAACCCCACGACCACAGGGATGACAGGCCCAGATTATTCCACTTTGTTGGACGAAACCAATAAAGTGCATGTGTCTCTCCCCTGACAATCAGAAGCGAAGACGAGTCGACGGTTTCATTATCTTTTCACATGACTTTCCTTATAACAGATGGGACTCTTCCAAGTGCAGCTCGGATCTTGGCCGCTGAGAAAGATGGATTTTGACTTTGGGAATTGGGATCACCTGTACAGGGATTTGCGTGACAGTTCCAAAGATTAACAGTACCCCTGGAGGTCGAGTTCAGAGGTTTCTACGGAGTTTAATCAGTTTAATTAACACTTAAACCATAATAGACGGGACTTGATGATCGAGGAGACGGTTTGCAAACAAGTGAAGTGTTTTCATTATTTACCGCACCACTCATGGCGCGCATCAATGATGTGGATGTTCAATTCGCACGCTATGGTTTCATTGGATTGCAAAACCAGTGTTCGGCACTATACCAGTACTAATTATTTTTTCTCATTCATGGTCACCCCCCCCCCCCTCCGTTATACAGAGAAAATAAAGGTCAAAAGTGAAATTTTTAATCTAGGTGAGTATTCGATTCAAAATGTCAAAAGTCGTCCTTGGTTATCAATTAAATTTATGGCTCATAATGTACCAACAATACAGAGAACTGTCACTAATATGGTAGTGTCTGGGGATGAATGTTACTCTTCATTGATCGATTTTCTCAAAGCTTCCCTTGTCATTAAAGAAAACAGTGTTTCGGTATAGATGTTTGTGGTACATGTATAATTACACATGCTGACTGTTTCTGGAGACCGAGGTGATGCGACAGAAAGATCACGTGACGTACTCGACCAATCAGGAGCCTCGATTTTCGTTAAGCGTTTGCCGAAAAATAAGACTGAAGAAGTCCTTTTTAGACAATAACCTGCAACATGCACTAACCGCTTTAATTCCTCGTGCATAAGAGATTCATCATGCAATCACAAATTCAAAGAAATCTCCCAAAGGAACGGCACTCTATAGAGCTTGATTGGGTACTCGATGCCCGTCAAATGCGAAAATCACGATTCTTAAGGAATCTATAAACAGCATCCATCATAAAAGTATTTTTTCAATACTAGTTAAGATTATTATCAGAGAATCCCTTTGTTCACGAAGATGAAAGGCCTGATGCATCTTTCAAATGTAACTGCACTTTTTTGACACACATCCGTCGAAAGTACAGAATATCGTTGTTATGCTGTGTTCACTACGGCTTCCTTAATAATCGGATTTGAAAAAGAGCCTCCCTTTAAAAATATAAATGAATCATGGGCTGTCAACAAAAGGCGATTGCAGCCGGAAGAGCAGCGACAGTGCATCCTGATTCTGACGTTTGATTTTTCCAGATGGGAAAAAGGAAAATATATCACAAGCAAAACAGGAAGTGATGAAATACCCAGATGATGATATTCCCTTTTTTCGTATTTGCCAAGGGAAATGAAATTTCGCAGACTTGACATATCATTAATTTTCCTTTTACGAGGGTTATGTCATTGTCGTGAATGGTGTCAGTCAACGATGTATGGCGTGATGGGTTTTGGTAATAATGACAGAGACAAGCGAACAAAACTATTGATCTCTTTCAGTACACCTGAAGCGTGTTCATCTTTCTTAAAATTTGTGACGAAATTACCATTTTGTGTATTGTGTATTGTTTATAGTTTTTGTATTTGATTTTTTTCATCAGGGCCGAAGCCAAAGCATTCTTTGTCCGGGAGTATATGCGATACCGCTGCTGTTACCGTCAGAGATATATCGGGTGTCCCAAAAAAAGTGAACCGCTTTTTTTGACAAGTATTTTCTCAGCTACAGATGAACCGAATTCATTGGAATTTTTCACAGAGTAACCTTAGGGTATCATCAACAAGTCTGCAAAATATCTAGCAGATCGGTCACAAATTGTGCGAGTATTGTCAAATTCAAAACAGCATGTCAACACCTGCGTGAACAAGATGAAGTTCACATTGCATTAGCTCTGATATTGGATTTTTTGACATGCTGTTTTGAATTTGACAATACTCGCGCAATGTGTGACTGATCTCTTAGATATCTTGCAGACTTGTTGATGATATCCTGAGGTTACTCTGTGAAAAATTCCAATGAATTCGGTTAATCTATCGCTGAGAAAATACTTGTCAAAAAGCGGTTCACTTTTTTTGGGACACCCGATATATCACGGTTTCCAGACGCCCTCGTTCGATTAAGCATCACAACGGCAATTTTGGTTCGCTATGGAGCCGCTTGGAGCGCTAGCTGCAGCCATATGGACCCCTATTTTCACACCAGTTTTCCAAGGCATTTGTATGACGTAATCAAGCTTTACTTGACGTTTACGGCCTTATTTTGCGGTGTTTGAACGTCATATTGCGT
>NMRB01000014.1:588615-608231 GCA_002633025.1 Notospermus geniculatus | reverse complement strand
AATTTCGCAGACTTGACATATCATTAATTTTCCTTTTACGAGGGTTATGTCATTGTCGTGAATGGTGTCAGTCGACGATGGATGGCGTGATGGGTTTTGGTAATAATGACGGAGACAAGCGAACAAAACTATTGATCTCTTTCAGTACACCTAAAGCATGTTCATCTTTCTTAAAATTTGTGACGAAATTACCATTTTGTGTATTGTGTATTGTTTATAGTTTTTGTATTTGATTTTTTTCATCAGGGCCGAAGCCAAAGCATTCTTTGTCCGGGAGTATATGCGATACAGCTGCTGTTACCGTCAGAGATATATATCACGGTTTCCAGACGCCCTCGTTCGATTAAACATCACAACGGCAATTTTTTGTATACTTTTTACATAATACCTTTTCTGCATCAAAGAAAGCCACCACTGACTCTTATTTTGCCTCATTTCCCTGGAACTGAACCTTCAGACAGCCTCATATTGTTTTCATCATTACATGTGACAAATTAGTTAAAGCTAGATTCGCGTCGATTTTGTGCCGATCAACAGTAACTTTTCCTAACTTCCCCGAAAAATTGGATTCGGTGGAGTGCGTTAGAAAATATTAGACTGAAGAACCGAGAGATCTGCCAAACGGGCAGACATCGCCTGCTACAAGTGAATCGTTCAAAGATAGGAGTTCTAATGGCAATCAGAGTGAATGCATTTGCTCACATACCGCCTCCTTTAATACAAAGCAGCAGAGCCAATAGCAGTAATAGAGATTCACTGACTTCCAATTACGATGAAAGCATCCAATTCCGGTGTGTCTCACACTGTAATTGACCACTCATAACTCAGCCAACATGACAAAATTGCAAAACTGGCTATTATCATTAGCGACAATAGCCAGCCGTATTGGTGTATTAAAAGCGTATCTCGACTATTGTTAGCAGACTTCATCAGCGCATCAATGAAGAAGCTAATGTGTACACCAGTTTCTAGCATCATTTTGGTTACCATGGAAGCCACATCCTTAGCAACGAGTAAAACAGAGACTGTCACATTTATTTCAAGACTTCTTATAGATATTCTCAATGACACGCAATTGAGACTCCCGTGGCTAGTAGTGTACATACAATTGACATATATGAACCGATCAATGTCTTACATGAAAACGTTTCAAGCTACTCATAGCCTTGTTTTTGCTGACTGTTCTTGTCGCGCCGATGGAAAGCAAGTGGCACTATATGTATGTCAGTGTGTGCATTATGGAACGGAATAACCGAACTTCGAATTTTTATTCAAAATGAGTAAACTTCTGCACAGCACAAGACTGGAAAAGAGGAAAGCAGTGAGCAACAATTCAGCATACGAAAGGCACATGCTGTCGGGAAATAGCAACCTGCAGTTTATGCAAAATAAGCTGTCCTGCGAAGGCGGAGCTTATTGCCCATGCATGTTACTCCAGTCACGCTGCTCAGCCAACGGACGTTAAGTAGGTCATGCCTATTTGCATAAACCTACATTCTGACCAATCAGTGGCGTGCCTGATGAAGAGCATTGCTGGCTGAAGTTTTACCCACACTAGACTACTTATTTTTCATCCACCGCCAGCACTACATCATCCCCACGAAACGGTTCAATATAAGACAACAGTAACCTTGAATACAGTCTTATTTTCATTCACCGCACAGATTAAATAGTCAATTTCCTATTCATCGACCCAGTTCCTGAAATTCGCCGGCAGACTACCACGTATCAAGGGTCGAGACTCCATCAAGGGAAACCATCTAAATTTTAAAAGCCATTCCAGTCATCAGATTCCGAAGATTTCATTGCTCGGTTTCGGTAAAGGTCAACCGACTTCAAAGAGGGAAGATCCAACCCATGTTATTAGCGATCATTGCCAGTGGATGATTATGAGAATCTGAGCAACATTCCCAGTCCAGTTTAATGTGAAATGAACGAAGACGAAGATTCAATATTTGGCTATGCGCTGATTGCGGCCGATTGTGGCATGTAGATTCCAACAAGTGCAAGATCAATCTCAACTCAAATCATAAGTTAACCGTTTAAATATTCTCCATCATGTCGTCAACGAAATTGACAAGATCCAATAATCCTGCTTTCTTTGAGTTGTGGTTTTATGCTATTGATTCAAGGCGTAGTGTCAATGTAAACTTCACTCAAGTTTCAAATCAGGCAACGTGTCAGCTGCAGCTGCACAAATTTGTAAATTCAGCTCGAAAAATTATCAACGGTTTACCTTTTTTTGGTGCAACTGCTTTCGATCCTAACCTGACGTTTACAGATTTGGTGTAATCAACGTGGCACACTATAAAACCTCTCCCCTTGTGATGGATTTAGAGAGGTAGTTTAAATGTTGTATCACTGAAACAGCATCATACCAGTTGGTACCACCGACATCCCTTTTTGGTTTTCATTATTAAAATCTGTTTCTCAAATATTCATTGAATAGGATTGCCTCTCCAGGCAATTTATTTGGAAGTCACTCCTCGAAAGAGCTAGGGGCAGCCATAATGTCCTGTACGCGGCGTCCACCACAGTTTAAAATATTATCAACAAAAAGGAGCTAGGACTTTAATGGCACGAGGCCATGGCGGCTATGGCAGCCATCTTGAATAAAGTTTCCGTGACTTTATCTTGAAAACGCTCCGACCGATTGCCCCGAACTTTTTTTGTGAGGGTTGGTCTCTGGATAGACTATATTGTGCATCGACGACATCTTTAGATGGTTCCTATTCTCCTCACCAGGAGTAGTAGATGAGACGTCTAGTGGCAGGATTGTTAACTACGGCTTATCTCATCCTAAACCAAAGCCGATGAAAGACCATGTGTTTGAATGACTGCTACTCTTCTCACACGAGCCGCCAAATCGGGAGGATAATCACCTCAGAGCAACATTGTGATCGTTGACATCAGGTTACTTTCTATGAGGCAAGCCTAGAAGGGGTTGTGGTCAAACCAGGAGTTCGAAGCTTTTATCGCCATCGTTATCAGATTATCATCCAAGTAAGTATTCAGCTGTTGAGCATATAGTTTGTTCTCGTCGTGTTTGATATAGGCTACCAAAGTGGGGTACCATTTTGTAAATATCGTAATGTCATATTTGAATGTCAGGAAGGCGAGTGGTCAGCTACACACGCTGATGTCGGTCATTAAAGTCGCAATAAATGTGTAACGGCCACTTCATGTCGGTCAAGATGACATTGAAAGTTCCCATGATGGGCGAAAGAAAAGCCTCGATCGATCAGAGCTAAAGTGTTTAGGATGTTCCGCAGCGTGAAGTCGCCAGACTGAGTTATTGGTGCCATACCCTAATATTGACAAACTGGTTCGAGAAAAAAAATGTGGTTTAAATCATAAACGGAAATAGAATTCACTGTAATGCAGATGCCAGAGTCCAGCAATCTCCTATGGCCTTCACTTGAAAGCGGGGGCTCGGTTTGACAATTGTGTAGGCTGGTTGACATACATGTACATGTACATTGTCGGCCTATACGTGTTGTCGCGGTGACATTCGTGATTGTTCGGCCCCATTTGCATCCTGAGAACATCAGGGGTTCTTAGCGCTCGCTCCCTTCGTCACCGCACACGGTACCGAAGGAGCGAGCGAGCGTAAGAACCCGCCCTGATGTTCCTAGGTTGACCCATTCTGATTACATAACCCTTGGTTTTAGACGTTTCTGACTTTTGTTATGTGCACATCAACATGTTGTGAAAGGGAAGATACGGAACTGCGAGATACGTTGGTTTTGGATTGTGGAAGTGTTGGTTCGTTCGAGGATCTGTGTGGCCGGGAAGGTTACACATGCATGACATTATGAGAGAACCGTCACTGGCTTTTGGTCAACGCACTGCTTGAGTTTGGCTACTGGAGACTCTCGTAATGCTCTTTTATCATGTACATGTATGTACACGTACACGTACAGTCAACAGTACTATCTGGTTTTATTGGTTTAACTGCAGATATACATGTTCGCTCTGTCATTTATGTGCGCACAAGCAGCTTTACAAACAACCGGGTTCCCACTCTTGGATATCTCGTTTGAAGTATTACAGGAGAGGGTATTCATCCTATCACGAACAACACATTTGGTCCCTAACACTATTTACATTCCACCTCCCGATGGATTTCACTGCTTCCACTCATGCTCTGATGGAGATACAGTTCTGGGAATAACGCGTGGGAACCACTGCTGGATGTGGCTAAGTTGCGGATGATATCAGTATACCCACTGGGACACAAACATGTCACCATTTGGTGGGAGCAGCAGCTGACAGATGATTGAAAATGCCACAATAACGTGTTGATAAAGAATATTAACCAGATGAACCATAATAAATTGATATTTCCCACTCGTACATATTGCTAAACCATTTAGCAAGGCTAAAGAGGCTGTCATTTTTTGCCCACACTCAATAAGGTTTTTGTCATCCCACAAGTGACGGGATTGCCCATTCTAGCCACATTCCACCCACGGTATCAGAACTGATGACTTCCTGTCCGAATGATATGAAAATCTCGACGACGTCGTCGTCAGGACTGGCGAGGGCATGAAAGGGCAAATGTTGACCAGCATCAATCACCCCGGCCAAGTAATTCAATAAGGTTTTGGTAGATTCATTCCTTCATCGGCGAGATGAATGAACCATCCAGGATAAGATTGGTCAACGTCTGTCCAATATCAACGAACCAGCTTCTAGCCTTAAAACGTTCTATACATGTATTTTTAAAGCCAGGGAATGGCCATGAAAACTGACATGGCTGATAGTGATACAGCGGGCTCTCTCCGTACGGTGTCGTTACACAATACAAGGCATCGATTCGATTCGTCCGAGGTAGACACGTGATGATCCGTAGTCTCATCTTGTAATTGGCTGTCGATGGGAATAATGCTTCACCTTTCCGGTTCAATGGTAAAATCGGGCAGCCGGGATGCAATGACATGGCAATCCGACCAGCGGGTGGTTTGGGAGAGGACAATAGGCAGTGCACTGATGGGTTCTTTTAGTGTGAATGACAAAGATGATGTTGGCCAACAAGTCCAGCATATCAAGTTTTCTTACTCTGGAACATGACGTCATTTATAACGACCCGAAGAAGACCTTCAGGCCCCGTATTCATAAAGCTACTTAAGTCTAAGTATGATACTTATCTTTTGTGTTGAACAAAGGATAAGTGTCATACTTAGACTTAAGTAGTTTTATGAATACGGAGCCTGACCTTCGCGGAATAAAAAAGTTATCAGGAGGAATAAAACATTTATTGAAATGAAAGGTTTGCTGGTGAATACATGTATGATATTCCAATACGCCTAATTCGATAGGGATTGAATGTTTAGGTGATTAATGACATATAATATTACATGTATCATCAGACTTTCATGAAGATAACTTCTTTAAGCAACTGAGGAGCTCTCACATATTGAGTATGTATATTCGAAGGAGAATTTCCGAAGCCGCTATCGGGTGGCTGATGTATCTTTCAGATGCTTCATTCTGGTTCCCGAAGGGCAGTAACATCACACTTAGCCACATTAAATATTGAAATATTTCAAAATCGCGATAGACTGAATCATTGGAGTTGACATTCAGCTCAAATAGCTTATCACAAGTCACAAAGGATTAACAAGTTTTTCGATGTCAGACAAACGCGTTCGCACTCGTCAAAAGTCATTCGAGCTTCAAAATGGACACGATTTGGCGGCCTAAGATCTGAAGCATTGCTGACCAAACTGTCATCAACATCAAACCTGAATCTTTAGACACATCATGACAAAATTCCTTATGTATTTCTCGACTGGCCCGTGAAATTTGAAATTGACAACCATGACAGCTTCTCAAGCTGTATTTCACCTTCAGCCTCAAGCTTTCTACCGCAGCGGCATCTTGAATCTGAAATACACCCCTGAATTTTTATTTGTCGATTTCTTGGCCAGTGAAACCTAAAATTGACAACCTTTGACAACTCCTTCGGCTGTTTTCCCCGCAGGTTCCCTGCTTTCTAATACAGCACCTGAAATCGGAGTACCATCTTAGCTAATCACTCGCCAAATGGGAAGTGTGTTGTGTCCCTGGGGGTATCTCGGAACTAGCTTTACCTCAACTAAGGTAAATACTAGCGAGACCTTTCAAGACTCAGAATCACTAGTCTGAGTGAACCAATTAGCTTCAGCGTACTGTAATTGGAGATAGAAATTCGCCTCATCTTGTCTAGTGTCATCCTGGATTGTCACGCAGATCTTGATGAAGTGGGGGCGAATACAGAGAAACAGATGAACCGCGGGGCATTTCCTAGAAGGACTATCAAGCTTGGAGGTTAGGACAAGAAACCGCGAAGTGCCATAGGATATGATATGCTTTGACATAAATGCTTATGAACCCATTACCATAAAGAACGAAGCATCAGGAAAATAGAAATTCACCTCTCAAGGGAGGGGTCACTGTGATTTGCTATGATTTGTAAAGGTTAGCATGCAGTCGATCCCACTAACCCAATCTCTTATCCACTCCGCCATACTCTGATAGAAAAGCCACAGCAAATGGTAGGCTACAATCAAGCTACTTGACAGACGCGGCCTCAAAGATATCTCCGAACCCCAAAAGCCATTGGCGATGCATGAATAAGAAGTATTCCATACCAAGGTCAATTGACGTCATGGGGAAAAAAACCAGTTGATTGACAACGATTAATAATATTGGTAAGATGTCCATATAACGTGACCCCAGGAATCCCCTGGCTCACAGCAATCAAGGAAATCCCCGCAAGGCTTAATCCCATGCCAGACGATCGGAGGATGATTGACCAGCCTGACTCCTCGCAAACGGTTTCCGCGAGTCATCCAAACGTGATTTATCAGAACGGACACCGACTTCTTGGCTAGACTCGAATTGCCCTGGCATGTCAAGAGAACTTTATTGGTGAATGAACTGTGTGAACTTTAGTGGGGGGTTGGTCAAGATGGCGTCTGGGGCAGCCAGTGCGATCTTGGAACGCTGCTCATTTGAATGAAATATACCCTCGGTTCTCGACGATAAATAATGCAAAAATGTTCGAAAAATGTTTCTCGAGTTGGGCCACCTCCAGAGATCAAAAACGGTCAGTTTTGATATTAGCTACCACGTCAATCTGCAACTGTACTCACCAAGACCCGAATCAATCAGCCTTCCCGAGGCTCTCGTGTACGTCAGTCGAATACTAAATGATTGTCCTTTTCCTTAAAATCGAAGGTTTTGAACTTTATGTTAGAACTTGCTGATCATTAAAGCGATCCGTTTGAATGTAATTCACAAACTGTCCTGCCTCGAGACATACTCGTAAAAATGTACGTGAGTGTTGGCAGCCAGGTCAGGTCCAATCATGTGCGTCCATGGTCGAATGTATATCCAGTCCTTGAACTCCTTAGGAATGCCAAGGTTATACAGAGGGGTCAAATGTCCTAATCCCAGTTTGGCACCAGCTGGGAATCCTTTTTGAAGTGTAAATGTTTGCCGATAACTCAACCATCAGCAAAACGTATCAGGAAACATTGATGATATCCGAAAGAACAACAGCAACCACCAAGTAAGGTAAAATAACACAAAATTGCTCTTAAAATTGGATGGTAATCATCTTCAAACAGTACTGGAAACACAACATAATCACAACCGCAAAGACAGGGAGTGTCTAGTCTATGTCATCAAAATAATGTCTTGAGTAAACCACATTTATGACTTGGTAGCGCGAAGCCATTATTCATCCGAATCCTAACTGTTTACTCCGATGTGACAAGAGAAAAGCAATGACAAATTGATAATGCTTTATGAGTCCATTTTAAGCTAAAAGAAGACANATACCAGGTGTAACATTTTGTTTGTTTTGTTTGGATCATCTTTTATTAAGCTTTTGGGTTGTGAATCAAATCCGTGTAAAAAGGGCAGTTTCCATTGACTGCCGTCCGATCAGTATGGGTCTTTCGCAACTGAACGGTTTGCTGAACATTTACTTTTACGTCATCATTTTGTGAGCAGTTGTTACGTGTGCACAGACACTAAATGAAGGCCTACACACTAGCCGGCCACAGTTCACGGGTAACAAGCGCGGTACGCGTGAGGCGAGTGCGGTTTGTAAGCTACCCCGGTTAATGATCACTTGCAATTACGTCACACACAATACAAGCGCAGTAGGGCCCATGGTGAACTCGTATGACTCGAGCACAGTCATAACATTACATCACCTTACCTAAGAAATATCCGTAAACATCTATAGGTCTTCACGGATAGTTCTTAGGCTTAGGCAAAAGCCGTGTCTCTCTGCGAAACCACTAAAACCAACCCGTTTCACCGGTTACGGTTACGTATAACTAAATGTAGTCGGTTGCCTAAACGTGCGGGTGCGAAAGGTCTCTAATGATACATACCGTACGTTTACATCTAGGAGATCGCCCAGTAATATTCAAGCTTAACCCACAAGTAGAAATGGACAGGATCATTCAGTGTTCTCAGTCAACCAGTGTCATGCAGATTTTAAGACGTGCCTATTCAATGCCTTTCACGTCTGTCAATTTTACAATAGTAAAGGTTCCAATCGATTGGCCAAATAGTCATTGTTCTTTCTCGAGGAAACCGTCAGCCGTGAAGGCCAATCGGTTGACCGTAGACCAGACCATTGTTGAAGGACTGGTGTTCATGTTATCGAATCTAAGGTATATAACCGCTTAAAGTTCACCTTGTGCTGTAAAGCCCCCGTCACATATCCACTCCGGGGCCCGTACGGCGAGTAAAAATTGACCAATTGCCCCTGATCCCCGGGGAATGAAAACCGTAGAAATGAAAATGAAAATCGTAATGGACCCGTATTGTCTCTAAAATCCACGGCGAGCCGCTGGGTGGGGAAAATCGTGGGGCCTGGTGGATATGTGACGGGGGCTTAACGGTTGGATTTCACAGAATTCTAATCTTGACAAATAAACTGGCGTGTCGCATGAGATTTGTTGCTTAAAAACGTACCACCCACTCATGATGCAGAAACAGACTTTGCTAGTGTCATCGGTAGAGGATTTGCACATGAAAGTGAATCGCTGATACAATATACATGGAATGTAATGAAAATATTATGGTAAAAACGAGTAGAAGAAAGGATTGTGGTCGTGTATATTATTACACCAGCTGGCCAATACCCTGTTCATACATATCTAGAATGCACAATGCTTTTAATCTTCCCTGAATATACCTGTTCTTTGCTTTTAATCAAGTTCTCTATTAAGGAGGAAATAAATCATTAAATGATAAATTTACGTACATCTCTGAATGACTCGGCCATCTGTTACCCTGCACATAATGAACCATGAAGATTAAGCTGTGCATATCACTGTGCATAATAGAGTTTCATAAAGGTGAATCCATTATTGTGGTACAGACAAGTCACGGCGGTTTCTTTCGTGTTCCTACCCCCGAAAACTCAGACAGAGACGCCAGGGAAGATTTGTATAGAAAGTGAACGAAAAAACACAGGATGACTCCCCATTTGAAATATCCATGGCAACCCATTTGAAAAAGAAAGATGGTGATTCGTTTCTATCGCAAATCTGTCCTGAGGGCAGTACATACCATTACAAAACAGGCCTTCGGGGTCAAAGAAATTGCCTTTAGCTTAGAGGCATTCGTTCAGAACTGGAAAGCAACTGTGGATATCAAAAGTTGGTGTTATGGGAACGGTACAAACGCTACGCATGCTTACATTGGTAAACAGCGGAACAATGGCTTGGATGGCTTATGTTCCAATAACACCCTCAGGCTCTCTTTTTATGTTCAGGGTGAAATGAAAAGGAAACATCACGAAGCACATGAACAGATCGATGGTGTTTAATATCACATCGCGTGTTCGTGTCATTTTGGAATTACAAGTCAAGGTACTGAGTGATGATCAAGCGAAATCCATCCACGGCTTTGTTTTATTTCAAAGTCAAGGAAATTCGTGAAGAGACAATATTCTGTTCGCTAAATGGCTATAGGCACGCGGCGTGCTCTAGTGATCTCGGTGTTGAAGGACAGAGACGTGACTTCAGAACAAGTCGATGGTTTGCAGGCTGCATTCAGTCGGAAAATTGGCTCAGAAAGTTCGCCGTCAAGCCACGCCTTTTTTGCTTCCGTGTGGAGACCAAGCAATAGATTTTGTATAGCTTTACAAGTCTGCGTCCCTCGGCAATTCTGACACTGACGTACTAAAAAAACCTTTTTTAGCAGAAACCTTCAATCGATACAATAGGAGTACAAGGCAGAGTCGCCACATCATGTACCCAAAACACATTCTATCCGTGATCGTATGTTCAATGACTGAAATTTCCCAAGATAAGGTCATTCAGGTGGGAATTCAGGCAGACGATCGATACATTGGTTAGTCTAGAGGAAGACGAGTGGTAAGTGGTGTATAGATTTTGAAACACCTGTTGTAGGTGTACGATTTGAAGCATGCCATCACCAAAGCAGTGCGGTATCATAACATCCACCATGAATTTGTGCTGAAAGTAGGCCCATAAATCGGACACGTGGTGTGGTAAGTTTTGGATGTCAAGACATAGCGGGTATTCTCCACACTAGCACATGTAGCCTACAATCATCATAAAATGGGACTAATGAAATGAAATGGAGAATGATTTTCTCGGAAACAGCTGTAAAGATAATTTCAACATAAAATGTGACTGGTACGGCGGTACCAACACGTTACTTAAAGCTTCTGGTGGGAAACTATCAAGATACCGGAGAGGCCGAGAAAAGCAATGGTGGGCGAGAGGATCCAATCAACTCAAGTGTGAAATATACATGTACTTGTGTCATCGCCAGTGTTAATGGTAATATCAGCTATAATTCAGATAGACACATGTGTTGGATATGATATATGGAGCAATTTATCCATCAAAATCCATTAATAAATTCAATAATGCATTGGCTATAGGTTATGGACAGGGCAACGCTGAAGATCGCTATATTACCTGTTGGCGTGAAATGCAATAAAGAGATAATGGTTCGGTGATGATTTCTTCATAAATGCGGGGTAGATTAATGATTTGGTGGGGGAATTGAATTTTTGTGTGTTGGACGAGTCACGCAGTCTACTTTGCTATTCGAACACTAACCAATCTAACGTCAGTCGGTTGGATTATTACAAGAATGAGAATGACGATATTGGTTACACTGGAAAAACAAGGACTAAGAAATGAGAAATATAATGGGATTTTACGGTAAGATGTGATGTAGGGCCAACCGTAGATCTGCATCTTTAGTTTGGGTAACCACCTACATGTTATCTTACCACACCTACACTCAGAGGACAGACCATGTTCAGTGACGCTGAAAGGGTAAATGTCGTCCTGGGTATATAAAAAGATTACCCAGGATCTTCACTGAAACAATACCCTGGGTGTACTTTCGGTAGCCGAACATCACCCAGCATCGTAGTGTGACACCTGGATTCGAGGTTGTCATGAACAGCTACACTCAACAAGTACCGCGGCGCGAGACCGCGAGATTCCACAGGATTTCTAAATAGGACTCGTTCCTAGGCACTGATTGCGGATGCTGGGTGATGATGTTCGACTACCGAAACTACACCCAGGGTATTGTTTTAGTGAAGACTGAGATCCTGGGTAATCTTTGTATATAGCCAGGACGACATTTACCCTTTCAGCTTCAGTAACGCTGTTGTGCCCCCAACCAAGTCTTTGGTAGCTGCCACTGCACACCAGCGAGCACATACAATGTACACTAGCAGGGAATAAAGCACAGCCTCGTATACTCCGTCACTGCGTGCGTTTGTTTTATCAATGAGTTATTTGTTCAGGTTTCTCAACAACCAACACAAAGCCAAGATATTCAATAAAATTAGAGAGCTTCTGCACCCGCCCGGTTAGGCTCTACGACGACGTTTATCTATTGTGTGAGTGCAACCAAACAATAGATAGACGTAGTCGTATGGCCTAACCGGGCGCTTGCAGAAGCTCTCTATTGTGGCGGAACTATCAGTCTCTGAACGTGTACGATTTATCAGCTGTCTTCCATGTTTTATCAATCAGTTGTTTGCTTGATGGCGAATTGAAGGAGTTTTAACCACATAATGTACGCAGATCCAGGTCGTGGGAGTTGATTGAACGCAGGAAATAAAAACTTCATTGTTATAAAAGTGTGAAAATGAATGAATTTAATTGGCATTGGGTTTACTTGTTCGATACGAATCGATTAGAGATAAGTGTACATGTGAAGCATCGCACATGTGCGCGAGTAGTTTGATGGTCCTAGACCCCAACATGAAGTTCTACAGTTTGATGTCAACAAAGTCCCATTTTGTTCACATCGCAACAACTTATAACAACATCCAGAGTTCAGCCACCACGCTCATCTCCTCGATCCTGCGATAGATAATTAGCCTTGTTGGCCAGACAGGAAGCAAACCGACTGAAACCCAAAGGTTGAAATCTCCCTGTAGCGACGTGATCGACGCGAAATCTCGCCAAGGAAGGTCACCTGTTTATTTTGGTTCGTCCTTGGGGAGAGCTATCCCGGTGAAACAGAAATGAATTACGCTGATTGGATGATATGGCACTGTCACCAAACGCCATATAGGGAAGGGGCTCAGCACTGAGCAAGGACCACGTTTGATCACAACTGCCTTCATCCGTCATGGCCACTCCTTCTCCTCACGCTGAGGTAGATAACAGAGAAACCAATAAATTTTACATTCACGCCTTCACGATTCGTGATATGGAAGTACTCCTTAGCTGAAAGTGACGTCAACCCCGCACTGAATATACAACCCGTCAACAACAGCACAATCAAGCCTTTCATTTGAATGCATTTCAAGCGTAATTTTTCATCAAACACCGGAGTTTGACTAAGAAATGAATTATAGAATGATGAATATCTCTCCTTTTGGCGGCCGACATGGCCATGTGATTAGGGATTGAAATGATCTAGAAAGTTTATTTGATCCGCCGATCAATCACAATAATAGCAGGGCTTACCCTTCGCCGTTGGTACATTTGCCTGGCACGAGAACCTAATCATACGAGTCGGCAGGTAAAACACCATAATGTCCCTTACCATTCATCTGAATTTGGTTCAGGATCAATCAAAGCTGACCTATACGTTTTAAAAGCCAGAACGCCTTCGGAAAGTCACTTAGTTCATGAGTTCTACTCGTGATCAGTACGTATCACATCGGTACAAGAAACATCGACGTCAGCTGTTAAACTGATTGTAAGCCGATATATCTGTTCGTGTTTGCTGATATCGAGGTAAACCGCCCGCGGTCTCATGGGACACACGTAGATTTAGGAAAGGCGTCACGTCTTTCAATCCAGAAAAAAACTCCTACGACAACTTATCAGTAAAACGCAATTGGAAAAAACTGTTCACCAGACAGTCACGAAAATATCCGTGGAAATAAGAAACTCTTTTGTAAAAGACGTCAGAAAGATGTTGCCGTTGCTGGCAAACATACATGACAAATCTCTCTCCGGCCCCCTCAGCTACCACTCCCTGGTTGGTATCCAATATTACTGTCCTCTGCGGCCGACACTCCCTCACAATTCCACCCACAACTGTCTTGAAGGAAATAATTCTGTTCTAAAAAAAGATCGTGTCAATTATCTGATTAGAAGAAAAACGTCAGATAGCTTGTTGTATGAACGCGCTCAGCAACCTGTTCACCTTTTCATTTTTCTCCCCCCGGTACATTCATTGTAAACTAGATAGCCATATTCACTGCAGTATAAAGGTGTCTCGCATTGATGTGAGGGCGTCATGATCTTAGGAAGCAATCACTGCAGAAAGTTTGGATCATCTTTAGGTTATTCCATTAGATTTCTATTAATTCTTACTCTCCAAATGCAATGCACTTTAGGTATATCAGTAGTATTTCAAGCTCGAAGGCGCTCTGGGTACAAGTATCTCCGACATCACCCAAGGAAACAGAGTTTTACATTTTCTCTAAATTAAAACAAGGAGTGTGGACATGTAGGCTGGCTATTTAATTACACCTCCCAGAAGTTGTTATGGTATATCAAGGATTGCTAAATGATATAATTTGAAAAACAGATCCCACCCACCTACAGCTTCTAATTCTAAATATATACTGATTAGAAGAAATTAGTCTGTTTCCAATGCGCAAAGCTTTCACTGGATCCGTCAGTTGAGCTGCATATTCAGATGGACTCACCCACTGTTAAAACCTGAGGTGCCTTTCGCGTCATTTAGCGCTTCCATCTCGTTCATTACGACAATGTCCTTTGATCCGCCTAGCTTTGTAAAACACATTCCTCGCCTCACAAACCTTTCTCTTATTGGTTCGTGATAAAATAATGCACCGTAGGCATCTTCGGGATAATGCTTTAATGAGTAGCGATCGTCGTTTTATCCGACGCTTCTCTCCAGGGTATTGGGCTCAGAGGTAGTAGCTCGCCTGCATAACGTCTTTTAGATTGAGCTGCATTCTTTGACCAGTTTTTCGGTACGGTTTATTCTCCTTATTAGTGGTCAAGAACTCTCTTTAAAAAAGCATGAACACCGGAGAGCGAAGTTCTGTTCTAGTCCACTGATACCGTTTGACAATGACCTGACATTTGAGATTGCCAAAAGATCTCAGGTTTGTTAAAGACATCCAGCAAAAATTTCATTTGTGTACCACCACTCATCAAGAACATGATTACTCAACAGAAACATGCACTTACCACACGTCTAAGCAACCTAAAGCTGCTTGCAGGCAATCTCTCTGTTTCTGACAAAGCAGCTTTCCTCGCTTCACGCCGATCGAGGCGAAGGTTGCCCAATTGCTACATCAAAGGTAACGTTGTATTGGAAATATTGCAGGGAATCAGCAGCCTTTTCATCAGCATGGCTTTGCAGGAAGAAAATTTCCTAATAGCACGCTGTACCAGCTGCAGAGGTGGTTTCTGTTGTATCAAACGAGGAGAAATGTACTTTTGCAGAGGTTGCGTTGCAGCCAAGGTATTGTCACAAGTATCATCTCCTCTGGCACCGCCTGTGTTTAGACATTGTATCACGGGGACATCATGTTTACGGCGGCGTACAATTTCGTTGTTGGCTATTTGGAGGCTAGCCATGTAAGACGATATAAATTGATTGGTTTACGGAAGACAGATTCCACGTATCAGAGTAATTGATCGTGGTGGCAATGGTTATAGTCTGTCTTACAAAATCGCATAGATATCCGTAGCATTTGGTGTTCTCCGAGACGGAATTAATTACGGTTTTTGGAGATTAGACGACCACCTTGACAAATCAAAGAACGGAATAGTCCCTTTGGAATTTTCAATACAAGCAATCTGGGAACCATTACATCGCGAGTTAAGATCGGAGTCAGATTGCTCAAATTTAACTTTGCCTTCATGAGATTATCTTTGTAGTCTGGAATTACAAAGTGAAAAGCCGCTAAATTTCGCTGTCACCTAAAGTACATTTCATGGAGAAGTGCCGTTTTGAATAGTATCTGCTGTGGACGTATGACCCCCCCCCCCCCTTAAAAAAGAGTCCAACCAAATGTTTGATGACGGTGCAAAAATCAATGGCCCGCTGTTTAGAGCCTTATGCTCCTAGACACTTTCACTTGGGAATGGTCTTTCCGATCACACCTTCCAAAATGAACACGACACGACGCAACCGAAGCCCTATAGGCCTACTCTTGACAGACGATTCGTTTCGTCGTCTGTCTTTCTCTCAGTTTACCGAAACAGACCCGAAGGTGAATCAGCCACCAGCGTCGGATAGCGACATTACCGACTCGGGTCACGGCTAATGATCAGAAAATCATGAGATTGATTAGCAGAAGACTAGTGTCGGCTGGTCTGACACAAGACTCATTCGCCCGAGATCGAAAATCATTGTATCCAGACGTCTCTCGTGGACATGAAGACTAACGATCCCACGCTGGAGAGGGGAATGGGTACCTCATTCTGATCTGCCGGACATGAAATTCGCCATGTCACGCCAAACCGCACTGTCGATGATGACCGTATAAGGAGAGTACCGTAAAGAGGAAAGGATGTCGCCATCAGGAAAACCACGATTGATTTATTTATTGATTGCATTGACAGTGGTAGTCGCTGTTTGATCGTTGAGGATGTTCTTGTTGCCAATGATAGTTCGGAAAAGCAACAAAATTTAAGTAATCAGTCCCTTGCTTTTTCCCACAAATTGGAGGCGGTGTGAGCCAGTCTCAGTGGATTCTCTCGACGACTATTCCGCCGTTCATGGGGTTAATTCATGTATATCAATTTAACGATTGATAACCATCTTGTGAATCTCGACAACTCACGATAAGCCGCGGAACACCTATAAAGGTAAACCCAATCAACGCCGATATCATAGCCGGATCGTGTCTGTCAATATCCGCGCGTTGGGTGTTCCGCGGTGAAGCTAACGATGCGTGAAATAAATGGGAACACACGCCATACAATCATCAGAGGGAAACATCCTGTTCAAATTCGATTTAAGTGACAGATTTCGCTTACAAGTCAGATTTGCAATCGATCAGTGGGAAATTTATTGATTTCGTGATAGCCGGACAGTATTTCCTATTGATTCTTAGGTTAAGTATCCCTTGTATCAACCCGACATGATAAAGCCAGTGGAGGTCAATATAAGATGGCATTACTGAGTGACTTATCTCGCATCAGGGTTGTAAAAGATAATGATGTGAACGAAATCCATCTATTTCCAGTGGGCAACTGACTAGTATGCCAGGCAATGCCAAAGTTCCGATGAAGCATTTCGTGTCCAAACATCGGATATTAAGGCCGTCTACATCATCAACATTTACAAAACAACACCTCTAAAAACATAGAGCTGCAACAAATCTGCAAAATCCTTCCTTGTTTTGGGATTGTTGCACAGTGTGAACAGACTTGCAACAGTTCAAAACATGTTTTTAAAAATGTTTTAGAAATGTTGCAGAAGAACTTACATGACATTTCTTCTGCAACAGTTCTAAAACATTTTCAAAAACATGTTTTGAACACTGTTGCAAGTGTGTCCACACTGTGCATCAATCACAAAACAGGAATGTTGCAGATTTGTTGCAAATCAATGTTTTAGAAATGTTGATGGTGTAGAGAGGCCTTTAGACATCATGGGCGGGTTCGCACCGGTTTTGAAATCAGTGCCGTTTCATGGAAATAGAGACCATTGATGCCATTCCAATATTAACTACATGTACCACTCGCTTTGTGGCCTCATACTTTGCCCGTAGACGCTCTCCATCGGAGATCCAGCAAGAAAGAAAGCATTCCTTTCGTGGACGATCTGGCCACCAGAGATCGGATTCGAATACAATTAATGTAGTACATGTATATCGGTGATGAGGAACCGAATAGCCTTGATGCCGAGGATAACATCTCGTATAAGTTGATTTAGATTCACGAAAGGAATGACTCTCTCGTTGTTGGTCGTCCACGTCACCCGCAAAGTATGGCATGGGCTATATTGTGGAACCTCCCTTTGAGGACTCGTCTGCCAGGACACCTCTCTAATAAGAACAGAACCGTTCAGTCCTAAGGGCTGTTCGGTCTGATCTCAAGATATCTCTCAATGACGGACAGTAGCATTGTCAGCCCCAATGGTGTCCTTAGGTGATTAGGGAGGTACAAAGATACCGATGAAACAAATGAACACAGTTTGCCGGACCGTGAGTCCACAAGAAAATGAATGGTTTCCCAGCCACTGAAGTCTAAAGCGGGTGATCCACTGTCGCGATTTTGGCTTGAGATGCAGTTGCGTTCCCTTGCGGTCACCTATGGCAATCGGAAGTCCTTATACGGTAATCGCAAGGGAACTCAACCCCGTCTCAAGCCAATATCGCAACAGTGGATCACCCGCTTTACAGTGCCGTTCTGCAGAACGGCACTGTAAAGCGGGTGATCATGAAGTTGCCCAAGCCACTGGGCTAATGGAGAGTTTGTTGATAGAAGCGCTGATCGTTCATGGTTATGGTATAATCAATATCTTCCAGCATGAGATATCATCACTTTCATCGGGAATGAATTAGTGAAAATACGTCTATTGCTACAACCATGCAACTACTGGTATCAAGTCATTAATTTTCTCCTAATTCCAATACTCAAGACACTACACATACAAATTCCACAATCTACCACTTAATTCTCATTCTGCTCAAAACACCATCAAATTTACGCAAATCCATTGAAAGTTAGCTGAGAATAGATTACATTAGGTCTCGAGCCATTCGTCTACTGGGAGCGCTGTGATTTGCCTAGCTGCCGATACGATCTCTTTTCAAGCAGTCCTAGTCTCGGAGACTGGGCCCATTCATTCCTCATGAAACCAGTCAGCCATTTGGATCAATTACCTTGCAAGGATAAGCCATTATTCATTACTGATCGCTCTGCCGCCTACATGTCATGTACACTCAAGCTGAAATAAGTACCGAGACGAGGTTGGTTGATGTCGTATGTCACCGAAAGACGCGACACTATCAGTTTTAGAGGTGGCGTCCAGTTGTCTTGCCATGGGCATGCAAGGATGTTGCAATCACGTTCTTAAAAGTGCGTAGGGTTGTCCACGCATCGACTCAAATGCCAATCATCCGAAACGCTTGCTCAATGTCCAATCATCTCTGACGTAATTGTTAAGGTAATAGGGAGGTTTCGAAAACAAACGATAAACATAAACTTTACGACAACGTTATTTTTCGTACTACCGAAAATTTGGTACCGGTACTACACATTAGCCAGATTTTATATTGCATTTTCGGTACAAAAATAACGTTGTCGTTAACGTTTACGTTTATCGTTTGATTTCGAAACCTCCCTAATTCTTTCGTGTCGTGACGATAAAGACTTCGATAATCCGCTATCTGCCACATCACACACGCAACAACACGAATTTGATTTGGTCATTCATCGCGGCTATTTAAAAACCTCTCTGATTCCAATATTTCAGCCAAGTTTACTTTACTTCCAATGGTTTCAGGCGCTTCCCCAGTGGGCCCTAACTTTCTTCAAAATATCACAGACTCGACCTTTGTCATAACTCAGCTATTGACATTTCGATGCGATCGATCCCAACCCTCCAACGCGATTCTGAGAATGATTCAACCACCAGCAATGTTTATCTACAACCACCCACCTATTTGAAAATAGTACGGAGATCAACCCGTTTTGGATTTTGTCAATGGAACGTTACTGTTTTTATGGTATCATTCTGGTTTAGTCACTTATGCTGCTTCCATCCCTGCAGGCTGTGCTCGAAATTTTATTAGTTTACTAAACAAAGTCTTTTGATTCGTTGCAACGTGTATCATTCAAGTCTAGTTTTTCTAATCTTTTCTCCTCGGAATTTTGATAGTTCTCAAAATAGGTGTGTCAATTCCAGTGGCGGATCCGCCCAGGAGTTGGCGAACGGGGGGGCGTGGAATGGGCAAACCGCATTCCCTGAGCGCCGAAGGCGCGAAGCCCCGAAAATCTGTGGGTAAAACTGCCGGAAACGCAATTTCTTGGCACTTGGGTCTTGGGCAGGCCAAATTGAACTGTCTTTTTACTGAAAATCAGGGGTCTGATTATATATGCCTTCCAAAATTTTTTGCTGCTCTGCGACTGAACGGGGGGGGGGGGGGC
>NMRB01000014.1:484835-575303 GCA_002633025.1 Notospermus geniculatus | reverse complement strand
TATAAAAGTCTCTCTTTAGCGAAGTGAAATTGGAGCATTTCCTATAATTGCTGTACAGATCAAAGGAAGATGGATACAGGTAACCTAGTTGGTTCTTATGCTCAAGGATCGTTTGACGTTGGCTCGCTTGCGGACAGAATAAGAGCAGCGTGTTCGGAACAACCGGGCAAGGTTCAGTGTTTCAATATATCTAAAGTGCAACCAGAACCAGGCCACAGCGTTGCGGCTGTTTCCCTTCTTACTTCGCCTTCAAAACACGCAGCACAACAGGCATGCAAAGTACCATTTTATATTATTGTGCATTCAAACCCAGCTATCAAAACTGTAATATGAAAGTATGGGCCATGACACCATGCCACCAGATACATAAGCCTCAGAACGAAAGGGGTTTTCGAAGAACAAGAACGCCAGCAATCCACATTTTCTCTGGAGCGCCTGTACGAAGGAGAAATATCTGCTGGAGCGGGAGCAAGAATGAAGACGGGGGGGAGGGGGAGGAAGAAGTCTTGTGACCCAAATCACAATGGGAATCCTCTCCCGAAGTAATCTGCGGAAGCTGCTGGGCATCTTGGAGGGAGGAGGGCCCATGTCTATTCCAGCGCCATAACTCCTCTGACGTTAAGAAAGAAAAGAAGAATTGAAAAGATATACTTCATTAACACTTTGAATACATCTTTCATTGATGTTTTGTTAGGCATATCACGACATTCACACAATATTTTCATGCGAAATTAATGTGAGTCCCAAGTGATGTAACTAAATTACAATATAATCGCTGATTTACGTCAAAACTATTCATTTTTAGTCTCAGAGCGTTAATTATATTTGCAAGAGACAGAGATGCTCTCGAATTTCAAGATGTTCACAGTCCCAAGTCTCTGTAGTTTATGGCCAGGAGAGACAGATGACACCGATTGCAACGTATGTAACTTTGTTATCGATGCTTTTTCGCGATATCAAGGATATTAAAGGGAAATTAGCCTTGTTTGAGTTATTACGTGTCTGCCTGACCGGAGTCATGGAGAGTTTATCGTCCCGGAGCAACAGTTAGCACAACTGAGGAGTAAGGAATACATAACATGACATGATAACGTTCATCTCTAACCTTGTGACAAACACATCTGGCTTGAGAACAAGGTTAGCAGCAGAATCTAAAAGCAACGAGGGCGACGACGCCATTTTGCGCGGGATTCAGGAAAACCCGGACTCGGAATCTGCACTTGCCACGCCGAAGACCCGGCGCTTAGGTCATTTGCCGGGATGTATAATACCCTCGTTGTTTTGCCTAGACTCACAGCGAACACTCGGAAACAACGCCAAGATATTCTTGGTTGTCCAGAACGGTTGATCTGGACGACGTCTTCAAAGAATGACTGGTTCAAATGCTTGAAATCATAAAATACGTTCGTCGTATAGATTCTCCCGGACAGAGCAACTGGTCATAACACAATATCAATCAAGAGATATTTCGGTTATACATGTCTTAAACGGAGAGATCGACCAACAAATGCGTCCTTCGGGAACCTGTACACAAACGACAGTTCATTTGTCTCGTACATAATTGCTGTAGTACATAGCAGCTGAGGTCTCATTTGGCTTGATCAATTATGCAATATATCATGGATTGCAGTCATGAACAAACATGGAGTTTGTCTTTTGGCGCCCACTGGGTGCATCATCAGAATGAATGCATTCACCTGCCGCATGTATATGTACTACCTACCGTAACCATCTTGACTACCAAGGATGTACCGTAACGGTCATTCCAACTTTTCTGCGTGCACTTTCCAATACAGAGGCTTGTATCACCATGGACACCTTCTTCAAAATGTATGAAAGAAGCCTCAAACAGCTCAAGTGTACATGACATCTCTTTGCCCAAAGGTTCCGATGAACGGCCTTTCTCAACGGTTATACTTCCTGAAGATATTGGGAGAACAACTCGTTCCTAGCAGAAAATGTGCGGGAATACGATACCTCTTAGCAAACAAGTAGTATTATGATATGGGTAGTTATACGATTACAGTAATACGTTTCGTGCCATTTCAACCAAGGACCATTAGCAGCCATGCTCTTTCAATCGATCGCCTTCTCTGTCGCTGACGAATCCCGGCCCCCTCACTCCTTAATTTTAGGTACACATATGCTTGTTCCTGAGTTTGAAAAGGACCCCCTTATGGAAGGAACCAAGGAAAATTTTCCACCCCTTTCTGCGGGCTTTTTTCATCCAATTAGACCCCCTAATGGAAGGAACCAAGATATTTTCACCCCTTTTTCGGGATTTTTTATGCAATTAGACATAGACCCTAATTTTGAAGGAACCAAGGGATTTTCACCCCCTTTTTTACAGGCTTTTTCGTTGAGAATAGGACTTTCATACCCCTTTTTATTATTTTTTCGGGAAGAGAAACTTTTGCCCCCCCCCCTTTTAAAGAATTTTTCGGGAGAAAAGTCATTCAAAGCACCCCTATTTTAAGTGTTTTTCGGGAATTTTTTCCCTAAGACTGCTGCCGAAAAATGACCCCTTTTCCCGCGAAAATTGAAAAGAGCATGCGGTATGGTTGACACCTGAGGGGAGGCGGGTGACGTATTAGGAAGTTTGGAGAAACAAAAACTTCCAGATATGAGATGGCCTACTGACTACATGCAAAACAACAGACTGCTTTAGTGTGCATTTCATATAGGAACCAACCATTAGATCGTAACTACCGCTATCCTACTATCGACCGTCAAAATATCGAAAATTGGCGATACTCTTCCATCGGCGACAGCTGTTCTTAGCATTGGCACAACTTCTCATCGTCCAGTTCTGTTTTCCAATAATTATTATAAATCATCAATTTCGCACCTACTTGAAATATCACGTTTACCTCCATGTAAAGGAATCTCCAGCAATGTCATGGGCATAAACTACTGAATACATTGTACATGCATCTGATGTAATGCGGGGGCTGCTCGTATCATGACAACATAATGACCCTATCAACGCATTATGTGTTATCATATTACCATGCCACAGAGTGTGACCGCCATGTTAAACGTTCTGCTATCATATTTACATGAAGCACCTGTTAAGTTCTCACTTGATTCGGAAATACATGGTCATTACCAAAAGCTCTCTTGCACGCGGTTCACGTGGCTACACAGAAACACTGCCTTTGAAAAACGTTAGGCTCTCCAGGCAAACAGGCATTAGTGGTCTACATTTACATCCGAAAAACTACGTGTCTTTTCCTCCACACTGAGTCAGGTGGCTCTAAATTCAGATCATTCATGTCAGCGTGCATGAAGTTCTTAGATTTCCATAACCCATCAGCATACTAATTCATCATTAAATTTTTTTTAAATTGCTTTACGACCTGGGACTCGGGATGCGCTAGAAATGGAACTCCATTCAGATATTTCAAAGGCCTAGTATTAATATATTCGTCGCGCCTTAAATCATTTCTGTTTACCCGTAAACATTTTTTCATGAATAATTCAAGTTAGTTCACACCTGGCTTAACTATACATGTATTAGGACCCTGGAATACTATAGGACTTAGCACTGCAACATGACCTGCAGTTGGAGAGGACTTCACACGCACCCCATTGAATGTCATTTCAAACATGACACCAGAACGAGAACTTCGCTGTGAGCAATTCCAATATGAGCCTTCCCCAAATTTCAAGATGACATTAAGAACGACAACATCGCTCATTCCCAGTTCCAATACTAAATGAACCGTTCTCACACTTCAAGTTGACATCAGGACGACAACTTCGCTGTCACCAGTTCCAATATGAACCTTTCTCACACTCCGAGATGACAAAATGACGACAACTTCGCTGTCACCAGTTCCAATATGAACCTTTCTCAGACTCCGAGATGACATAATGACGACAACATCGCTGTTACCAGTACCAATATGAACCTTTCTCAGACTCCGAGATGACATAATGNGATTCACTAATGACCCACGTGCTATGACTGAGCAATGGCCGCAGTCTCCTGGCTGATCAAACGCTATCTTCAGATCGTGAACGGCAAGCGATGTTGAAGCCATGAATACTTAGCCCATCGTTTGCATTCTTATTACCTCGTTCAGAAGAACTAACAGTACTTGGTGGACAAGATCGTTATCTCAGAAAAGACAGGTATACAAAGGTGGACTACAACAGTTGTAGAAAGAAAGGAGATGACCATTCCAACTTTTGGGATTCCTACGATTTGCGGTTTCGAATGAAAATTCGACTGCATTCGACAGCATGTATTTACACTACTCAAAAAAAGTTAAGGACCACTTGTTATTTTGTGCACAACTTTTTCATATGACATTTTTTTACAGCTGAAAATGATACGATATAACTCCTGAATGACCTCAAACACACTGTTATGAATTACAGATGTGGTAAGTTTCAGTTGTTGCATATAACGTGTTCTGAAGCAATGCCTGAAACAGAATTATGAGTTATGAAAATTTGGTCCTTAACTTTTTTTGAATAGTATATATGACCCGGGCTGGATTCGAATCCGGGACCTGCCGCTCAGAATGAGTGTGGACTGTATGCTCCTGTCGAACAGTACAAACAGCAATTCTTGAAATGAACATCAGAGAAGGTGATATTACCATTGTAATGTCGACGAACCGATGCAAGACGTTTTTGTTGCAGACGACAGTAAAACTCCCATTCCCAACGGTAATCATCGTACATTTGAAAAGCCTACAAGTACTTGCGATATTGCGTCAAAAAACAATTCGGCCACAGACAAATAAACGTTTTCAAATATTAAATTAGGGGCCGTATTTTAGAACGTTCCTTAACATTAAGGTCCACCTTAAATCTATTGTTCTCGATGGTTTTACAATAGACATAAGGTCGACATTAACATTAAGGGACGTTCTAAAATACGACCATAAATGTTTGCTAAGATAGGCCGGACAAATTTCTTCTGGACCGAACAGTGTCATCCACAATCCAATCTTCTCGGAGTATAATGTGGAGCCGAGGTCTTCATTCTCCTGAAGAATAGCACCCAGGACAGCCATCGATATAACCCCCTTCCCCAGTGCCATTGTATTGTTATATTTCAACCCTGACTCCATGATAACAGGGCTAAATCAATAGATCGATATACACTGGTCAGCTCTCAGCCTGGTACTTTCCCATGGCGATAAACCAAAGTCAACTGATGTGAGAGGTAGATTAAATAACCCGCTTGATGGCTGGGGTTATAAATTAACCCATCGCCACACATTGGGTTATCATTACAAACGATTATTACTTTATGTAGCTTTCCTATAGTGGATACATTTTTGTGTTTACCGGGTAGTTTAAAAATGAGCTAAGATTTTTTCACTAAATTTTTGCCAGCCATAGAGTGATGTAATACCCATTTGGAACAGCAAAAATATTCATTATATTTGAAGGTGTCAGTTCCTCTTTAAAGAGGAAGCGTAACTGCGAGTCGGAAAGCGATACAGATGATGATGACTCGGGAATGAACCTCATGCATGGAGAGATGAGGGCCAAACAAAGCTCGTAATGTCACCACTTCAACGGCATACATGTACTTGTAAAAGCAAATTGCCAGGCTCCAGCCAGGTGAACACGCCATTCGGTGGGACTCGTCGTGGAAAACGGAGATGTACCTTTCGCTGTGTCAATATTTGAGGAAGACGCCGGGCCTCATTATCAACGACGACACGAACCTCCCGATGTACGGGTTGGTGAATAGCCAGAATGATCTTCCTCAGCAAGACACCGAACCCCGCGACAGTCAAAAGTTTATCCATCTGATGCCATCAATATACCATATGGCCCGAGGAAACAGTAACATTCATATGAGTTATAATAATGGAAAGACTGTTTATGCGTCTGCTTATAACAGACAATTAGCAGGTGTGGGGAGATGATAATTTTCCCATAATCGCCGACAAACAGACGGCACTGACATATATCCACTTCCATATTGAGGTGCTGTCATCAGCGTCCAGGAGCAGAGCGTAACGTTTGCTTTTGTGGTTCAGCAGAAACCTGTCTTTCGCCAAAGGTGCATTGGACACTCTAAAGAACCTTGAAATACCGAACCGTAAAAATGAAGTGCTCCCGCCATGCAGCAAGTCAAAGTTTTGGCAGCCATGTTTTAAAGATGGCCGCCAGCGATAGACGATCATACAGAGTTGGGGAATAAGGGAAAACCTGTGTTGAAGTTGAGGGCCCCTACTTTCAAGGCCAACCAAAAATCTTGCGTGGCACCGCTTGACCATCAAGGCAAACGTATTGTCCGGTGTTTTTGCATTCAGCCGTTGCTGTAACAGGTTGTCGTCGTCTGTTTTATGGAAACAAAATTCATGGTAGACCAGATTGGGTCTATCCTTGTCGTTTCAGCAACACGAATGTATGAAGCAGGCACACATTCACTAGATTTTATGTTGACTCACAGAGTGGATCACATTCAGGAAAGGAAACACCAATACCAGTTGGTTATCAAATTTCTTCACCCATTGTGCTGTAGAGAACGTAACTAATAAATCTTAAGTGGGAATTCATGAATAATAAATTACATGCAATAACAATAACCAGCCAATATTGTGCTGCTTGTACATGGGCCCCTACTTTCAAGGCCAACCAAAAATCTTGCGTGGCACCGCTTGACCATCAAGGCAAACGTATTGTCCGGTGTTTTTGCATTCAGCCGCTGCTGTAACAGGTTGTCGTCGTCTGTTTTATGGAAACAAAATTCATGGTAGACCAGATTGGGTCTATCCTTGTCGTTTCAGCCACACGAATGTATGAAGCAGGCACACATTCACTAGATTTTATGTTGACTCACAGAGTGGATCACATTCAGGAAAGGAAACACCAATACCAGTTGGTTATCAAATTTCTTCACCCTTTGTGCTGTAGAGAACGTAACTAATAAATCTTAAGTGGGAATTCATGAATAATAAATTACATGCAATAACAATAACCAGCCAATATTGTGCTGCTTGTACAGAAATCTTGCCCAGAGATGTTTTTAATTAAATTATGTGGTAGATTTTCAATTACTTGCTTTTGAGTGTCATAAAGGGCCTTGTTTAAATACTTATGCGCCTCGACCAATCAGTGCATGTTACCCCATGACGTCAGATGATTATGCAAGCTGTATGAAAAAGGCTCTTCAAGTGACCGGTTTGGTAGGGCATACTATACCATTGTTAGGAAATGGTAAATTGAATGATTTCTGATCAGCAATGTAGACCCAGCATCTATTTTGACGTATCCCATGCATCAGATGTTGAAGTAATTGTTAAATGGGGTCGATAGCCTATAGACGTTTGATAGCAGTTCAACAGCTGCAAGGAAAGATTCTCCGCGCAAGTATCGTGTAGAGGACTGGAATTCAAGCATGACTCGAAAACGTTCGCGTTTTCAGTTCAAGAAAATCAGATTGTCAATGCGAAAGTCGTTGGCACATCGGCGTTGTGGTGCGGCTGTGTCATCCATTTGACTGCCATGTCATCGCTCACATCGGTAGGCCCGACACTGCCATTATTTTTTTTAGATTTCGCCGATTATTCCAACTCTGAAATTTAGTGTAACAATACCAGTTGAAATTGAATTTACTAACAATCCAAGTCAAGTGCTTAATTTCAAGTTCACTTTCCCATGATGATGCATGCGCGTAGATATCATCCATGCACACTAAACCACATTCACATTTGTTCAGGCAGGTGTGTTGAATTGTCAGTAGGCCTATTTATCGATTTTGCACATGCTTCACTTTCCATACCGTAGTCCTCTTCATCACTTTATGCTAATAAGTCATTGACGACACACTCGCGTCAGGTGCGTATACTTAGGATGTTTGAACACCTTTCTGCCTCCATATGTCATATTGAGGGAGAGTTTTCGTTCTGCTGAATTCAATGTTCCAGCAGGATCAATCAGAATTCATTTGGCTGCAGCAGGCTATCCCTTGAGTATGCAAACATCTAAGGGAAACTCTCTCCTTCGCTTTGGAGTCGATTCTAGCCGATTGGCTGTTTCTGGTTGAACGAAGAATGGAGGTAGCCCGTAGGTTGTAGTGTGAAACGAAAGGTATGACGAGGAATTATAGGCCTGATGAATTTCAGGTCTAAAAAAGGTACAGAGGACATTCAAAGCAATCTGCCTGTCTATACTTGTTGCCCTTAGAAGCAAAGGGACAAAGCTGCTTTCCTACGGACAGCAGACGACGACCTCCAGGAGATCACATTCTCGTCACACCGTTTTTCCCTGGAGATGGCAACAGGTTACAGGACATCGGGTTCGGAGATGTGGCTGGACGTGATCCAAGGAACGCATGCTTTTCAAAGCACTTGAGAAGGAAAGACATCGGCAAGAGCAGATGATCCTGTGCATATTTTCATGGTGGATACAATGATCAGTTTGTATCCCCGGTGAGCATCTGGTACATTGGCCTAAAGTATTTTATTTTTATTTTTATCGTAGCAGTCACCAACAATTTTGCAGTAGACATCCAATTTCGAATCAGAACGCTGATTGGCTCGGGTAATTTTGGGGTCGACAGACCCGCCAATCACAAGGTCAACATTCATGCAGTGAAACCTTACCGGTAATTTATGCAGGCCAATGTAGGGCCTATGGATAGTATACATCGAAATCTGACCAAGAAGTTTGTGAGAGCAGAGATTGAGGGCGGATTATTTTGATATTTTTATCTGTTTTTGTATTTCCTGATCTGATACTCTAACCAGCTATGCTGGTAACCAGTGCTTAGTGATTGATGATCTCCACTCTGTTATCAGACCAACTGGGATCAATGATCGATCCGATTACGGTTACAATAGATCCAATAATGATCAGTTATCCTATAGGCAATATGAAGCCGTCACTTTGCATTAACTCAGTTGTAATTGATCAATCGAGGAAATATTGAAATAGGAATTCAAACATCTTGATGAAAGGAGCGACGATTTGGAAGACGATGCTTTAAGCACGCACCTAAAGATGGCTGTTTCCAGTTGATACGGACATTATACGGCAAGTGAATTTGGGTGAAGTTTTGCCGTTTGTGCTTCAAGAAGACCACTGTATCTGCAAAAAATGCCTTTTTTCAATCAGCGAAAGCGGATGATCGATTCGTCAGAACCGATGTGTTTAGGCGACTTTCTCAGCAGAATCTACTTTCAAACAACAGAGATCGAGTAATCCCCTCTTATAAAACCCTGATGTCAATTCCAATCGGTATTTGCGTGCAGAGCTGTCAAAAATTAGACGCTTATCTCAAAAATTGTATCGAAGACTGAAAGGCTGTGGCGTTGGTGGAAAGATGAAGCATCACAACATAAGTCATCATCTACATCATGATTGCTCTGTGTTTCTGTTGTCTGATTATCACTCTCACTTATAAATAAACATAAAGTCTCAAGACAATTCTTTTTTTTTCATTTAGCTAATGTTTTGTGGCAACGTGACGTCTCTTGAGTAACGGGAGACGAAGATTATCGCCGCTAACAACACCGTGGCCATGCAGAAAAAAATTAAGAAATGCATGGAATAACGACAATCTAGAAGCCACTGATGGAGGATTATTTTGCCAATAAAAGCTTTTTTTCATCAAGAATGTCGATTTTTGCCCACATTGTGGGATTGAGCATCTTGCCTTTCACGCCTTCGTTTGATTAATTACTTCATTCAGCAGTAGGAAATGTGACAGAAGTTGGGGATGACCCCAGAGGTTTCGTCCAAAATCTACACGACATAAAAAAGCTTCTTGATCCCAAATTTCGTTTTCATGGTCCAATCGTATTCGGCTAGGCTACATTTGGAACCACGCAGGATGGAAGTTTTATTAGGAATTATTATATTTGGCAAGCAGATTCATATATCTGTTCCACATGTGCCAATGTACATTACATGTGTGGCAACCATTGATAAATATCGAATGATGTTCCCGACATTAAATACGACAACACAGATTGACAGCTTGCCAGAGATGAATGAAATTGTCGTCTGCTTACCTACCTAGTGAGCCGGCTGACCGGAGTCCGTGAATTTCTGCTAGAATCTCTCAATATATCCGTCCAGTGATAAATAACAACACCACAGATGAATTTCACCTCTCGATACTTCCAATGTTACCAGGGAGAGAACCAACTAAACCGAAAGCAGCTCTGTGTCTGTTGCAGACGACACTGCTTTCCTGAATGAATACTGTTCCATCCAATAAACGTCGAGCAGCTATGTTGACATTGAAACGCCGCTCTCACTACACGCATTCGCCTCGTTTTCGCGTCATTCATCAGTTCACAGCCAATCGGAGACCGGAGCTGTGGGATACGTAGGCACGGGAGTCCTGTCCCGTTCCCGTTCATAAAACCGTCATCCGGGACCTTCTGGCCAACTCTCATGGGACAAGCACTGATCAAGTTGAAATGTCGAAACGATTACGACAATTTCGGGCCATTATTCCGTCTAATTTCTTTTTTCTTCTGATTTGCCACATTTGACATTTCGGTTTCCAACGAGATAGGGGCATTCGCCGCCCCCACGGCAATAGGTCAATCCACAGCGCTGTCTTTTTTTTAATTTCGTCAGTCTTTTTTTACGCGCTGTTATCAGGTGTGGCTGAAATGTCCTCCACAAGTTTCGTTTTCCCCGCCACATTTCGCAGGAAGGGTATTGCGGGTGGACAAAATTGGTAACATCGTCTTCTTTGAAAGTCGACACACATTGCGGGGGAGTGATGTATACGTCTGTTGCTATGGTTTTTGAGGGCCGTTGGAAGGCTAAATGGACGTTGTTTACAAAAGCTGTGGGGGTGGATCCATGGAAACTGGTTGGGAGCATGTGACGCCATCATGGTGACGTCAGGAATGTGGAGATTTTAGTATCCAGAATAACCGTCTTAGAAATTGGGTGTCGGATACTTCGTCGTTATCGTCATTAGCGTGACTACGTGACGTGGTTCCCATTATTTATCAGGGAAGATTGGCTATTTATAAACCTATCCTGAGAGCTCAGGAGGACTAGAAGATGGTTGTGTTGGCGCGTCACCTTGGCAAAATCTCCCGTCACCGCGTGGGTCATTAGGCCTGCATCGCGGTCTGACAACCATGACAACCCTCTTGACATCAATGTCTAGAGGACACCTTCTATAAGAAGGCTCTCATTGGCCCAACCCACGGTGGAAACTGTCATTCAATTCTGCCAGGCTATTTTAGGACAATCCTGAGGCTACCAACGGGATGATGCAGGCACTAACGAGTGGGGGCATCCCCCTACGGCAATTTGGGCCTACACTCACTGCAAAACAAGTTGCGGGTCCATTGTACTCATGGACATGGGTAAATTCCTTGTCCGAGTTTTTAGCCCATTTCCCACGTGTTCAAACATGCATTTGGGTATAATGTACCCACGGCCGTTGCTTAGTACTCATGGTGATAAACGCCACGGGTCGGACCCAAAATAGAACCAAGTAGAACCCATTGGCAGGGAATATTTTTGACAGTAGGTCCGTTTTCCTCGCAGTGAGTTTTTTGTACCCATGTTGGTTCCATATACCCGTGGGTGTTGCACCCACGATAGGACTATTTTTTACAGCGAGTGATCCTATTCAAGCCGCGGTGATTCATAGGACTACGGGGTCCAGTAGGCCAGTCTGTAGGCTATCATTAAAGATAATGTATCACGGGTATTTTCACGGGCCACGAAAATCATTGTTTATTTACATTTTGTTTGTTTTGGTGCGGTCTTTCTTTGTCTTATGAGTAATTTGATGGTGGCATGCCCCTCTAGAAATCCTTTTGGTGCCGAAAGTATCAATTTGGTGGATTGGCATGTCCCAAACGTCCAAAATAACATAATCCATGTTTACAAACATTGAATGTAAACAATGAAGTCGTGATACATTATCTTTAATTCTCTCTATTGGTTCCCATGCTGCTATACATGAAGGCCACTGATGACAGCCTATGGTTAGCCCGCATCCCACCCGTGATAAATCGGGACCCATTAGCGTCCGCCGGATTCCATTTATACAGTGTCTCCAGCTGACGTTTTCACATTCTGTTCACAGATGTCACCCCGGAGACCACCTGTAACCGCGTAGTTCTCGCTACATAGCATGGAGGCAGCACAGGATGGTGTGCAGAATATGAAGAGTTGCTAAGTTTAAAGGGACAATGTCATGCACTTCGTCACGTCATGCTGGTATAAATGCTGACAAGTGGCCTCTACATCTACAGGCGCGTCAGACCTGTCCCTTGAATTAGATTATGAGGCCCTATGTACTTACCACTATCACTTGCCGAATCCAGGTATTAAATAGAAATCAGCTGTTAGTTGATCTCCGGCTAAACTGCCCAAGGACAATTCGGTTTTACAAAGTGCTGCTTTTCGAACCGGTGTAATCACAAAATGTACTGCTTCATAGTCTGCTGGATGGTTTTGCAACTAAACTCCAGAACTGAGATTGTTAGTATCGTGGTCCAGGCCTACTTCCGTGATAGGCCTAGGGCTTGATTTGATTATTCTGTTCGCCCCGGTGATGAGATTACGGAAGTCCGGTTTACAGGAATCCAAGACTGGGATTTCCAAAAACGATCAGAGTGTCATGGCAGGTTTTATCTTCTTAGAAATATTTGTATCTTGGACAATGGAAGAAACTGGTTAAATGGGTTTTTAATATGGAAGCGTCCGCAGTCAAGTAGAAAGGGGATAATGGACTGTGATACTGCGGCTGAGTCATTTCCACCTTCAGTGGAAAATGATGGTTCATTACCGTTCCAGTTTCAGATACCTAATCGGGGAATTCGCAGGTTGCTGTTTAGAAAAGCTACATTGAGATATTGCGCAATAAAGGAAAAACAAACACCCTTGAAATTCACATGACATTTTTTACAATTCTAATTCGGATAAAAGCTAGACTGATTTGGGTTTTTACCTTCCTTTTTGCATTAAAAATAATCGAAGGATGCCGTAAACCTGCCCACAGCGAAAGCAATAATCGAATTATCGATTTTTCGTTTCACCAAGTATCCATGATTCTGCTTTTTTACCCACCCCAATCTGAATTGGAACAATTTCCCGCGTGATTTGCAAGATGTCAATCGATTTGGAACCCGATTTTGCGGAAGCGTGCTATAAAAAGTATAATGACGTGCTCGGTGAGAAGGCCAAGACACTAACAAAGACACCCAGACGGCCAAAAGGCGGAGAAAGCCTGCTTGAGATTGACAAATGGTAGTTCAAAATGATGAAACATTGTATGGTTGGGAAATTAGGGGACCGTATCATAATCAAACTGACTAGTCTGTTCATCATTAAAAAATGCAGTCGAAGTGTCCGGTTGCCCGCTTGAACGGCGTATCAAAGTGCCATTCTCCACAATTCAAAATAGTCGAATGTCTTAGCTAGTCTTCATCCATCCCATCCGTTCAAAAAAAATCCCTTTTCTCAGTCCAACCTGCTCAACATGTGCTCTGATTCAGTGTGGTGACTCAAATCTGAGTGTACGCATTGTAAGTGCTTCCTGTCTAGCAGACGACACATTCTAGCTTAGAACAATTACCTATATCGTTCAAATAAAAGCGCATATGCAGGAACTAAAACCGTGGAGACGACGAGACAGCTCTACCATAATGTAAGACAGGCATGAATCGGCTGTTGTATGCTGTAGTGAAGCCATATACACAAGAAAGGTGTGTTGAGACAAGTAAATTGCAATTTTTTCAACTAAATAGGCATCGACCCCAAATTAAACTCATACATTGTTGAAGATGATATTATAATACAGGTATATGNCCCCCCCCCCCTGGATCCGACCCTGCGTACACTCAGATTTGAGTCACCACACTGTGATTGTTGAGATGGACCCCGTTCATTGTGATTGTGCGGGTTTGTATAAATACAATTCCGGAACACGCGTTGCCACGCCGTAAGGTTCAAAAGAGGTGAGGTGAAGGCGTGTGGTTTTTTTTGTTAAACCAAAGCTGAACTTCTATTACATGTACATGTAAATCAAGGTCAAGTTAATGTTATTCTCGTTCGGCGGATAGCCACCTTGGGTTTTTTTATTCCTACCGCCCGGCGTTATTTGTCTAGGTTTCAAGAGGAACTCCCGGAGCTTATCCAAGGAAGAGAAGAGAAATATATTACACACGAGGAGCTCAGTAAACTTATGGTTTGGAAACTTATGGTAAGAAATAAAGAATAAGGTGATTAAACAGGCTATGGTCTCCGTCTCTTGTCGGCGCGTGCATGTCATGAAATACTTCTGACTTATAATAACAAGCCTCTACCTCTACTTGCTACAGAAGTGTCAACGTCAGTTCCTGCTTTACGTTATGCTTATTCATATTCAGCATCAATAACAACGAAAATATAACATGGTGCAATTGCCTTCCTGTTTCATCCACAGAGGGGTAAATTCCGTCCTCGGTTGACTGAAATGGTGCGAGAAAATAAACCAGACGACGTGATTACTGCAAGTAAAAAGGCCTTCAAAGCGTTGCCGAATCTCTCAAAAGCTATATCTGCGCTTACCGTTCTGAAGGCGGTTGGACCAGCAACTGCCTCTGGTAAGAACTTAAAGGAGCCCGTACTGTCACTTTTTCTCGACAGCCGGCGCCGCCATCGCAGTGCGCGCCGCTCTCCAACCCCAGGGACTAACTACGTTGTTGGTGTTGCTGCCGCTAGATGGCTCCCTCAACGTTGGCAGTCAAAATACCTCTAAGAGGTCGCATACCGTGCTCCTTTAAATAAAGTAGGAGGAAGCAGTTTTGCCGGCCTGTCCGCCCGGCGTGCGCCATGTTCTTTAACTAATAGTTAGCCTTCATTTCACCAGGCCATCGCTCCAATGCAAATGTAAAAGCAGTTGCGATGGTACGTCCACCATTTATTAATAAAAATGGTCTATGATTTTAGGGATTCTCGCGGCAGGGGCACCAGAATATGCCCCCTTCATGGCTGACGAGTCTATGCTCGTTTTTCCTCGGCTCCAACCACTTGTCTACACTCTCAATCACTACCTGAGTTACGCTGAGCTCGTGAAGGATTTGATTGAAGATTTGAAAAAGAAAGGTAAGCTGAGCTAAAATGATCTCATGAAATTAGCCTGAGAGTTTTTTCTAATGATACGGCCGACTTTGTTTACGGCTGTCTGTTGTAAGCTTCGCCAAGACATATCACCCAGATGCCATCTTCGGTACGGGCGTGCACGTGTTTGATGCGCCGCAAATGATGCAGTCCGTCGTAATTGCCTAAAAAACTGCAGTGCTTAAAGGCGCTCTAGTTCGAATTGTAAACATTACGCTGTGTCACCTATTGTCAACTTCTGGTACTAACATCGGATCAAATCGAATTAAATCTCGCCTTTCACAACTTTTTGTTTGTTTTTGAGCGTAAAATCATAAATATATTTCAGTTACAAGAATATTATCAAGATAGATATATATAAAAATAGGTACATGTAATATTAATGTTTTGGTATACACGGTGCTGCCACCTGTCCGCAGGAAAATAACTACTATAATCAACCATGTAAATAAACAAACCGTAATGTTTACAATTCGAACTGGAGCGCCTTTAACTACCGGACTTTGATCTTTGAGGTAAGATAATTTTTCTTACTCGGAAAGTCTGCTACATTGAGTATCTTCTGTTACCTACTGCCGTTAGCCAATAGCCATTAGGTTGTGAACGATTTGCATGCTTTGCTCATCGCCGCAGGTTCCAATTTCGACTGGACTCCCCACAAACTCGAACTTGCCCTGTGGACCTACCACACCGCCGAGAAACTTGGAATTGACATCCGAGCATCGGAAGGAACAGAAAAACCGCCGGATTCCTGTAAAAAGAGAAGGCGAGTTGCTGAACCTGATCGGAATGGCAACAAGAAGTCTAAGACGTGACTTTGAGTACTTGTAGTTTGTAGTTTCGTACGAGATTCACATGGTGTTTATGTTGCCTTGACATCACAGTAAAGTACATGTCTGCGAAAACACAATCAGCTGAAGCAAGTAAAAAAGCTGCTATCTACTAAAAGTACAGATAATTTTGGAATTACGAAACTGGAAGAAATCAACGAACTGGTGTGATTGGTTGTGTTACTGATTTATTTTGTTGTTGTTTCGTTTATAGGGGCATTGACCGTAAAACTGGCTCATCCTTTTCAAATATCGAGTGATTTATTTTGAAGAAAAAAGAATGGTTGTACGCAATTTTTTGAGCAGTTGACTGGAGAGTCGCTCATGCCTGTTTATTACAGCTCAAAGCAGAATAAAATTCAAGTTACGTTTATAAATATTTCTGTTTGTCGAATCTTCCTCATGCACTTTGGCGGCAGCACATTTCATAAGCTGTGTTCACACTGAAACCGACTTGAAAGCGTTTTCCGTAAAACGTTTTACGGAAAACGCTTTCGACCAAAAACTACTGTGCCACACTACAGTCACCAAAGCGTTTTCAAAACGGTTGTCGCGCCCGAATGACGTCGAGTCGTTTTGAAACCACTTCTGGAACCGTTTTCGTTAAAACGCTTTCAAACCGTTTTAAGAGTGCTCTAGTGTGGCACCCTAAAACCGTTTTAACATCTTAAAACGTTTTCAAACCGTTTTAAAAGCCCAGTGTAAACGCAGCTTATAGTAACGTCAGTCGTACATTATTTTACATTTAGATACATGTATACTACATTGATAATTATGTGACAGGTCCCTCTTTGGATTCTTTAGTCGTCGAGAATAAACATAGATGGGTTATGATGCATGGATTAAATCGGCTTTATTCGCTGGATGTCGAACACTGCAACTCAGTCACATGGAATCCACTGCGCATCTCCTCTGCGCACCAAGCTTAAAGGGGCAATAACCCTAAGACCATTGGGCAGCAAGGTATGACGCCGTCACAATTAGATAACATTGACATTACAGTCGGAGTAACCATCTACATGTATGGAGGCATCATCTGCCTAATAACCTGTCAATGAATTTCGTCACTCAGCTGCGGACAAACGACCGAACAGCAACCAAGCCAGGCGGCGGTGAGGATCAATCCAGGCACTGGTCGCGCCTGCACACAGGTGTAATGTATGNAGCATGTGCAGGGCCTGTGCATCGTTGTCTTTGTTTTTTTCTACAACAACTTAACTTCACAAGCTTACACCAGGCGGCAGCTGCTCCTGGTCAGGCCGGGCAAGAGCGGTACCATACAGACGAGTCCAACAGCGTTGGGTCAGTCGACTTAAAAAACACCCCTATTACCGCATTGAGATACACGCCTCCTAATCGTAAGCAGCCAATCAGACAACGGCCCAGGAATGGACAGGTGGTAAACTCTACTACGAAATCACCTTATTATCATATGAATACTGATGAAAGCATGCGACTGGGAGAGCAGTGCTCTGTGAAAAAACCCTATTACACCGGGAAAACCTTCCAATCATGCATTGGCAGAAAGCCATCGCGGGAAATGTTTTCCTCAAAGCTGATGAGAACTGAACGTTCGCTTTGGCAGGTTGCTTGTTCCCAAGCAGCCTGATTTGACGGCGAGGAAATATTGTTGAGTTCGCCGTAACTGTCATGCTAACTTGTTTTGGAGAAGATTGATGAGGGTAAAACACCCTGGCCGAGGAGGAAAACACGGCAGAAACAAGCTGATTCAGTTTTCAGAATCAAATTACGGATGAGTACCGGTGCCACTTATATCAGAGAAAGATTGGTTTGTGTCTCAAAAGACAGTGTAAACGTCAATCTCACCTCAGTAGAGCATGCCGCGATGACGTCGCGGGATGTGTACAAAACTTGGGATTCTCAGGGCGACTGCTTCACCAAAATGCACCTTTTAAACAATTATGATGGTCTGGTCTCCGGCAAGGCTTTGCCCAACAAGGCTTTGCCCACAATCCAGGTTTCCCGAATCTCAGGCACCTTCAGGTTTTGGCGTTCAAATGAGACGCGGGCCCCACTCAGGTTATTTCTGCAAATCCCAAAGATGGACTCTTGACGAGATTCGACTTGAAAAGCAGTGGTATTGGCAAATAGTCATAGAATGACGTTACTTACAGCAGACACACAGCGCTTAAATCTCTCGGCGTTTGATGAAAGACGATGTGATAACCTCTCAACTTTGCTTCATGGAAGAGTAACGTCTCGACGTTGCGAATGATAATAATTATATGCGCTGGCAGAAGTACTTTATTCTGGTGTATTTCAGTCTCTTTTAAGTCTCACAGACCGGCGCAAGTTTTTAATACGCTGCGATATCTTTGAATTGATCTGAAACGCATCTTTTACCGTCTGCCGGTAAAAAATAATCGGTTCTTTCACGAGAAGGTTGCGAAGCGGGAGGTCCAACCAGTGACACTCTACCTCGTGAACGTCGAACGCTCCCTTCACCTGGTGAGTCCATCGGTTCGTTTAAGTACAAGCAACCGAGAAAACGTTTGTTAATGGTCAATTAGCTTGCGGTAGATCGGCAAGAGAAAGGAGATCGCTGATAACTGGGGATAAAGAACTGGAACATTACCCGGTCAGTTCATTCAGAGTTTCTTCATCGGGCGGACTGGTCATTTTGGGAATATCGAAACCGAAGGTAAGTTGTTCATGCTTTTCTCACACGTTTTGGCATGTCGCCGATGTGCCGTATTGTGCACACCCAAGTTTAGTTTCTTCAAATAATTATACATGTAGTTTGCAGCTTAGGCCAGGAAAGGAGGCTCGGAGTAGGCATAAGTCCCTGCCCATTTTCTTACATTTGAGGAAGGTATCATGCATGTTATGACACGGGATTAAAGGCGTTTCCCCAGCAGCTCTATCGTCTATTGGACTTCTTTCGCTTCCTTGCAACTGGTGTTGCCAAGAAAACGAACGCCGGTGTTGTAGAATGTCATGCCCCCCGATATGAGATGCCCCACAACAATAGATTCTGACGGATTAAGGGTCAGCCGGGCACTGACAAACAGAACTTCTGTTACCAGATGTCCCCTGAACAAACTAAGAAGCGGGCATCTGATATCGGGGGCATTACATTCTATGACACCTGTTTAGGAGAAGGCACTGAACCTATTGCGGGGGAGTGGGTATAACGCAGTAGTCTGCCAATGTTAAGTAGTCTTGTTCAGTGATAAAATTCAAGTGCAAATCTTTTTTATCTGAAAGCAACGAATTGTTTCCCATCGAAAAGTAGACGGTATCGACAGGTTTTAAAGGTGTGCAACTTCTCCGCCACTTGGCCGAGCACTTCGCAAACAGAAAGATGAAAAAGATATTAATGATCTTTTTCATCTTTCTGTTTGGTACACACCCCGCGGCCCGCCGGTCGCTCGCTTGCATATAATATACGCATTTCATCAGGCTCTCTGTGCAGATGCTTTTGGCGGAATATTGATACACAAACTGACTTTTTCGTTCAAATAATTATGGTGTTAAAACTCAAACGTCCACCATACGTCACAGTGTTTGAAGAAGACGGTCATACAATTCGGATGGATGCAAAATTTAACTACATGTATCATCGTGCTTGTGAAGGATCTTTTCTTGCATTGCCCATTTTTTGTTCTTTAATCCTGCACCAACATTCCTTTTTCCAACTTACAGAGCCAATCAGCATGGGCGACAGTTGGGCGTTATCGTTGGTATTGATGGTCACCGCCTTCGCTGTCATCAGCGATGCAGTTTTCATTAAGGAAAAGATTGTCAACACTAGGAATCGACAGAAAAGAAATACACAGGGATCAGCCGTAAGTTCACTTTTTTACGTCCGTGATTAAAATTGAATTGGGCCTGTCTTTTGATCATCTCGATCCTGGCGAAGTTGGGCACGCGAGCGTAGTATTACTACTACATTTGTAGTAACGCTATTAAGACAATAGCGAGGTTTCGCAAATCTGCTGACGAAACACGAAGTACGAAATACGAAATTCAACTTCATTTCCAAAACCTAATGTATTTCTGGAGATGGTTGCTAACCACAAAATGTCCCCGCTGCCGATGCATCTTTTAGCATATCACGTAAGACCGAGAGAGTTATGGTGCAGGCGATATTTGTGGTACCAACCCTGTTCTGAAATACATTACGTCATGGAAGTGAAATCCAATTTCGTATTTCGTACTTCGTGTTTCGTAAGATTTGCGAAACCTCCCTAGAAACCCTTCGTTTTGCTTATGCCAAAAGTCAATTAGCGCTACGGTCATCCACCCCGATATACTCTCGAAACACTGAAAGGAAGCGTGATTGGAGGCACGCTATAGAAACAAATTATTTTCGATTGAAGCTGGCAGGTTCGTGAATGAACAACATAAACATCTAGGGCCGATTTCACAAAGGGCGTTTAATGTAACTTCGTCAAATGCATGGTGGAAGTGCAGGCACGGATCCAGAGGGGGGCGGAAGGGACGTACGCCCCCCCCCCTCCCTATTTTTGGCAGAGTAGTGATTTTTTTTAGCAAGAAAAATTCGATCACATAAAAATTCAAGTATTTTGCTCTCAGATGCCAGGAAAATGCATCTAAAAGCACTTAAAATTGTCAAATTTTTCTGGGGGAGGGCCAGACCCCCCGTTTTGGCTTCGTGCTTTCGGTGCTCACCACGTCCGGCGGGCGATGTCGAGCTCCGCCCCCCCTTTCTGTCAATCCTGGATCCGTGCCTGAAGTGCGTGCAGTTAGTGAAGTTACACGCAACGCGCTTTGTGAAATCGGCCTCTAACCTTTTTCTACTTCCCCACATTTCGTCTCTCTTGAGGAACGATTTAAGACGGGGAAAACGAAAGTTTGGTCGGCCCAGACCGACTGTAAGAGTACATTCAGCAGTATCCATGGCCTTGTATACCCCAGAATTTCGTCGGAGTTTGCCCTAATGAGGTTAGAATGTGCACATATTTCCATCATTGACGACCTTGACAGAACGTCAACACTCGTTTTTGCGAAAAGATGCGAGCTTGCAAATAATGATATTCTACATGTGTACATTGTAACTTATCTCTTGGGTTAACCAAAGTAACGAGATAATTTGTTTGACATCAATAAAAATACCAAAGGCTTCTTGTTCTTCTCAACATACATGATATATCACATTATCACGTTGGTAGTTTTATTAGATTTTTAACCTTTGCGTCAATCACAAGATTCCTTTCTAACTGTTAAAATTTACAAGCAACCTGTGAGGTCGCTTCGTAAAAATGCCCATAGTGCGCGTGTTCGCAGCAGTAATTGGTGTAATTGGGTGACAATAACAAGTCTGTTAAGAATGACGTCCACGGGTGGTATGACAGGAAGGAGTGCCGAATTCTGAGAATCTCATGACGTCATGATGTAGGTCTACCTAATAAGTTAGCAATGCGACGAAAGAAAAAGACAGGCACGTCATGACGACCGAAAATCTGGGCTTTAGTACAAAAAACACGTCACTACTTGAATAATTTAAAATGCAAGATCGTTTTTGTCCCGCAAAAGGGATTACATGTGATTTAGTGTTACGCCTGGCACAGGCACTAGGGAGTTTAGGAAAACATTTGTTTGTCTAATGCTTTAAAAAAACAGTGTGGTATTTTTGCTTTCTCTCCTCTCCTCTCCTCTCCTCTCCTCCTTTCTCTCCAGTGTTTCTATAATAAAAGTAGATAGAGTAACCAAAGAATTTCCTCAATGTTTAGTTCCATCTATCTAAAATGTCACTCAAAGAACCGAGTTTAGGAAACCAAACGATAAACGTCGACTTTACGACAACGTTATTTTTCATACCGCGAATTCACCGGATTATATTACAACGTTATTTTTCATACCGCGAATTCACCGGATTATATTTGCATTTTCGGTCTAAAAAATAACGTTGTCGTAAAGTTAACCGACGTTTATCGTTTGGTTTCTTAAACTCCCTAATACTTGACATTAAACGTTAAAACGTAAATAAACGCAAGTCCATTTCGAACGAATTTCCGCGGCGTTGGTGTTCAAATCTGTAAACATCTTTTTATATCAAAAACTGCAACCAAATTGCAGTGCGAGTAGTTTATTTTCATGACTAATATAGCTACCAGCAACTAAAAAGGGAAAATAAGCTACTTAGTCCGAGACAGGGCGGAGTAATGAGTGTGGACGCACGTGACTTTTTCCAACGGGATTATAATTAGTGCTCAATAGTCTATATTGCATCCTGACTTTGGAAACTATCTCCGGCAATTACAAGTAAAATGTGATACTGATCGTAATGATATACGTATAAGAGTCCACTTTTGTCATCTCGTCACTCATCTCGTTCCAGGGCAGTTTAGGTGAATACCCTGATATTGTGGGCCCCACTGGGGTCAATGTGCACACTGAATCACCGGTGAGCAGAGATGAAGCGGACTGTTTCGTGGAGGTCGAGACGGTAGGTGTCCCGTTAACAAAAATCGACAACGAATAGCATAATGACAAAGAATTATCATATCACTATAGCTGTCGATAATCTCCTCCTTGCCGTCGCCGATGCGTTCTTCGTGACAGCAGAGGCGGGGCAATCTCGGAACCTGGTATTTGAGTTGTGAGTACATGTATACTGTTTCAAATATCTTTGATTACAGACGCAGATTATCCCGGGCCGATGTAAGACAGTCGGGCGATCTACCGGACGGAGGGGAAGCTCAATGAGGGCGTGTGTAGCAATGGAGTATCTGTCCCTGAACAACCCAGACTGCGACGACGCCGCCGGACCGTAAACAAGACGGACATTTCCTAGCGTGTGTGATTTCCATTTACACTATCACTATCAAACAATGCGGAAATCGAGATTAGAGTCCGGAGTCGAAGTCAGTGGGATAACTTTCCCTGTTGGAGGCCTGCTGCGGACATCCTCAGACCTAACCCCCCACTTACGCGTGACTTTAGACTAACGGTGGGCGGTAACTTTCTGATGATTGTATGGATTGGATAACACGGCCTTTTAGAGATGCGCCATTAGGATGGACAATATCTACTTCTACATATATTTTAGAGAAAGTTGAACAAATTGATGAATTCTTCATCAATTTTCTGTTCTTCAATTGCAAATCTCTCCAAATGTAGTATATAACGTTATCTACCTCTTAGTACGGGCTGCGGATGTGGTCTGTTAATATAAGCTATTGTAGAGTTGTGTTATGCGCATTGATGACCAATGCATAATAATATAAATCGGTATCTAGTTCTGTGCATTCTTTTGTTAAAGCATGTTATTTAGGACCTTGTGGAAATTAACATTATTGACCAATGTGGCCAAGGTGATGGTCCTAATCTCTGGGATCTGCTGCGCAAACGAAATTATCTGACTTGACCATAGTTCCAGTGTCAAATGTATTTCATCTCACTTACAGTGGTAGTTACATCCAAACACTCAAACAATCAAACAACAACAACAATTTTAATTTGGTGACAGGTAAAACATAGATAGAGTGGGAATCTTTTAATGTAAGGCTGTTGTCTGAAGACACATCTAAAGTAAAGTGCCACATTTCTTAGATGAGATTGGGCTGAACACCAACTCTCTCAAGTCAAGGATGAATGAGTGTTTGACTCCCAAGATATTACAAGGGATCCTCTAAACTTTGGAGTAGGCCTAGTTCAGACACTGCTGTCATTATTAAAGCATTAAAACTGATGATGGTTGGCTGTATGGAATCACACATTTGTAGGCCTAATGGGGAAGTAGGCTTACTTCAGACACTAGTGTCATTAAAGCATTAAAACTGATGATGGTTGGCTATGGAATCACAGAAGTAATGGGGAAGTAGGCCTAGTTCAGACACTGCTGTCATTAAAGCATTAAAACTGATGATGGTTGGCTGTATGTATGGAATCACACATTTGTAGGCCTAATGGGGAAGTACATGTAGGCCTAGTTCAGACATTGGTGTCATTAAAGCATTAAAACTGATGATGGTTGGCTACGGAATCACAGAAGTAATGGGGAAGTAGGCCTAGTTCAGACACTGGTGTCATTAAGCATTAAAACTGATGATGGTTGGCTACGGAATCACATAAGTAATGGGGAAGTAGGCCTAGTTCAGACACTGGTGTCATTAAAGCATTAAAACTGATGATGGTAGCTATGGAATCACAGAAGTAATGGGGAAGTATCATGTATTGTGAATGATGTCCGTGAGCCCCTACAGCCAAATGAACAGCACACACTTTTTCATCAATATCAACAATAGGAAATGCATGCAGAATGAGTTGTGCTTGTTTTGTAACATAGCTCACAACAAAAATCCACAACATTGGAAATGAAACTATCTTATTTGATGGAATGCATAACTGACTCCTGAAGATGAGAAAGGAACTAATAGCTCCCTCAGAATGAGCTAATCACTACCAACAGCCTAACAGGACAACAGATGCGACCTGCCATTTTGTACCTACGGGTAGGCCGTACATGAATGTTATTGTCTAACCTATGCAACTTGTGTCACAGCAGACCCACCAATAAAAGGTTTACGGAAGAAAATGAACCATGCGACCTAGGGGAAAATATCTCCAGAAAGACAGACCACTTTACTTTTTAACTGATATTCCAACAAATTTGTCAAGTGTCTGGTACGAAGCAATACCCCACTGGTGAAGGCCACACGACAACACTTGGTACCAGAAATCTGCATCACTCCAATATATTTCTGCTGATACTGAATCAGTAAATGCAAGGCTCATCTAATCTGTTGCCTTGGATTCAATGAATTCTGCAATGTCGAGATGATCAAAGTCGCGAGCTATATCAGCAGCCGTCAGACTCCCCATCTTTAGGGTCACATCAGCACCAGCATTTACTACCATTTCAACAATACCCATGTGACCTGAAATCGAAAAGAAAAAGGTTATTGCATCTACACTGCACATCACTCAAATAATAATTCTGTGTTAAGCACAGACAGGTGTTGCCTTCAAGTGTCTAAGTGGGCAAGATTTGTAATACGCTGTTTATGGTATGAAATTTGCTAAAACACAACTGCTAAGTTGAGCTAACCACAACCAACACAGGGTTACTGGTCCTGCTTGACATGTAGTCGGACTATTTCCCACAAACTTCCAACATTTTGCCACTTGCCTCATCTCCTCTGGAGAATTAATATACGGCCAACATACAGGGACATTTTAGCAGTACAGTACTTCCACCTATCCAAAATCCCCGGGTTTTTTAGACCCGTGTCTTCCCCGGGCTTTTCAATACATTGCAATTGCATGGCGGCGAGCTCGCCATGTCTATTAGACACGGCAAAAAATAGGTGTACGCACAAGAAACCCGTGTTTGACACGGGGTTTTCGATAGGTGGAACTACAGCTATTATCTGCTCAACCACTCACCATGCATTGCTGCCATGTGCAAAGGTGTGGCATTATCACATTGCTTGTTCAAGACATTTACAGAGGCTTTGCCTTGTTTCAGCAAGATGGAGACCAGAGTCGAACTGCCAGCATTCACTGCAGCATGGAGAGGAGTGTTTCCTGTGTTGGCTGGCATGTTCACATCTGGACATGGATTCAACTGAAATGAAAAGCGTTAGTACATGTAGGTCATTGACCGAAAGGAAACGCAATGAAACTTGTGATATGTAATGTTGCTACTCACGTCAGATTATTTTGAAATACAAAAACTTCTGATTGACAGCCAATTATTCAAGACATTATTAGTCTAACCTGGGTAAGAAGATACTGCAGGACCTTGGGCTTGTTGTGCATGACAGCAGCATGCACTAGTGTCCTTTGGTGGTCATCAAAGTAGTCAGAAGATATCTTTTTAGTTCTTATGAAGTAGTTGATGACATCAACATGCCCATTCCTGGAAAGGATAAAAGAGGAAATCACCAAAAAAACACATCTATACACAACATCAAAACAGGCATTTTTACTTTTCCGAAATGCAATCATGGACTGGAGACTACGGTAGTGGAGAGAGATACCAGGGGATGGCACGCACCAGTACCTACTCTATTTTTTAAAATGCTCATTTACCTCATAGCCTGCATAACTCGATGCTGAGTGTTGTCCTTCCTTGTTAGTGTCTTCATCTCAGCAGATGAGGGTACATTTCCGCCCCAAGCACCATCACTTCCTAAGAGCTTCCTGTAAAAGTTGACAATGGCAGACCAGAGACTTCCCAGTGCAAATGCCCGGGTGCCCAGCAACCACTGGGCATATTGTTTGTTGACAGTTGACACTTTCACATCTGAGAGCAGTTTCTTGTAGGGTTCAGCCTTCTCAGAAGATAAGGTGTCTAAATAATCCAGGAAAAGAAATGTACCCTTTGAACTCAAGAGTTTTGAAGGATATTCTCGAAGCACAGCTGATGCCAAGTACGTCAGGTCCGAGTATTTCACTTTACCACTTTCTCGGCCAACAGAGTAGGCAAGACCAAGTTCATCCATGAATATTCCATATTCCATTCGAAGAATTTCTTGCCGCTGCATGTCTGGGAAGTCCGAGATATAGAAGTGAGCAAAGTTTACGAAATTGTCACCAGTGTGACACCAAAGAGAAAGGTCCGACACCATATCATTTGCTCGTGACAACCACTCAGCCACAACTGTCGCATCTAAATAAGTCATTATGTCATCAAATTTCCCATCTCTTGGTCTTTTCTGATCCGGTTTGTACATTCCACCCACTCTGTTTCTACCCACTTGTACATTTCTTGGAAGTGGTGTAGTAATGTCATGGCTTTCTTCATCTGAACTTGTGCTCATGACGCTGTTACTCCTGACAGGAGGCAAGGGTGGGGGTTTCGGTAACTCGTGTCCTATGGATACCTCACTCCGTGCTTGAGGCGGCTTTTTCTTCTTTCTTTTCTTTCTATTGTTTGTCTTCTGTCTATTTCCATTTGGTTCTTCCTTCAAAGTCTGCGATGTTAGTGTTTCTTGTTCAGGAGATATCCCTGTGGCAAATCCAGAATCTGAGACTCTGCTGGCACTTTTGTTTGATGTGGCAGAGCTCTCCCTGCTGTCAGCCAAGTCCCTTGAGAGAGCCATTGCATTGAAATCTCTAGCCAACCTGTCATCATCACTAAATATTTCCTCATCACTTTCACGATAAGTTAGTCTTGATACACAAATCAAGTCACGCAGATCCCTCACCCCTCGACTCATCTTTTTTTCGTCAGACAAACAAGTCTATTTCCAATCGTACTCTAACATCACAGGCTAACATAACAACAGTAATTATCCAAGGAATCTTTAGCTTCACATTCCAAGCAAGACGGAAGAAGAATGACAGTAGGTGAGAAAGGGAACTCTTCACACCCGACTCAGAAGAATAATTCCAAATATATTGCATGAAGACACGTGAGCGGATAACTACAAGAGAGCAAAGTCCAGTTATTTTCCTAGCAGCCGAACAGAAAGGTAAAAATGCAGGAAAAAACTGGTAGGCGAATCCTCGCACTCCAAGCAAACTTGAATAAGAACAGAAGAGTGATTGTCAAAGAAGCACTGACTTCTACATCCATCGATTCTTGAGACTGAACTGCAAGAAAATAAAGTTAGTTTTTATTGCCAATACAATAATAAGCCCAATGACATGAATTAATGTGACATGAGCAACAGAACAGCTAGTAACCATACTCATGCATACCGTAGGCCTACTGTCAACACAACACGTGCTATTCCACATCATCAATGATCATTGGCCTCGGGCATCTGGGCATTGTCGGGCTCTGCTCTGCTCTGGCTAGCCTATGCCGATGGAGTAGGCCTAGACCTACAATGAGTCTAGGTCCTATGGTAGGCCTGCCTAGGCCCTAACCGACCCGTTCATTCAAATTTTTACTGCAGTCGTTGTCCCGTTGAAGTTGATTCGAGAATGTCGAGTGAGTGGCATGACATGTGATTTGTGCCTTGTGGAGGCTGCTGTCATGGCTGTCCTGTCGAGAGCGAGTGCTGTGCTGTTGTGTCAGTGACACTGACAGTGCAGTCATGCAGACATGCTGATGCTGTGATGTGGCCTGCCTGCCTGCTGATTGTTGTTGTTGTTGATGATGAGCATGATCATGATCTGAACTCAGCATGCTCAGTCAAAGCATAGCAGGATGCCCTAATATCTGACTGATGTCATGCCCATCGGTGGGCATCAACAAAACATCATAACCCTCATACCTCATCTGATAAAATGTGTTTATTCAAAGATGTGCAATCTGGCGCAAGTGCATGAAGTGTTTTGCTCCCCGTCCACCATGTTGTTTCGGAAACCAAGGAAATACTGTTACAATACTTCTGATTGGCCGGCACGGGCGAACGGTCCAATCAGATCAGCTGTTGTTTTCACGCACCTTTCGTGACAGTTTTAAAGCTGACCTGTCGCTATTTCCTCGTCAGTTCACCTGGTGCCAAAATTGAAACTGATTCTTCGGGCGAAATCTCTTCCTCGCAAATTGCATACCAAGGCAATGTACAGCAATAATGGACACAAATTACAAATGGTGGTAAAAATGCAGGAAAAAACTGGTAGGCGAATCCTCGCACTCCAAGCAAACTTGAATAAGAACAGAAGAGTGATTGTCAAAGAAGCACTGATTTCTACATCCATCGATTCTTGAGACTGAACTGCAAGAAAATAAAGTTAGTTTTTATTGCCAATACAATAATAAGCCCAATGACATGAATTAATGTGACATGAGCAACAGAACAGCTAGTAACCATACTCATGCATAGGCCTGTCAACACAACACGTGCTATTCCACATCATCATTGATCATTGGCCTCGGGCATCTGGGCATTGTCGGGCTCGGCTCTGCTCTGGCTAGCCTATGCCGATGGAGTAGGCCTAGACCTACAATGAGTCTAGGCCTAGGCTAGGTCCTATGGGCTAATGGTAGGCCTGCCTAGGCCCTAACCGACCCGTTCATTCAAATTTTTACTGCAGTCGTTGTCCCGTTGAAGTTTATTCGAGTGAGTGGCATGACATGTGATTTGTGCCTTGTGGAGACTGCTGTCATGGCTGTCCTGTCGAGAGCGAGTGCTGTGCTGTTGTGTCAGTGACACTGACAGTGCAGTCAGTCATGCAGACATGCTGATGCTGTGGCCTGCCTGCCTGCTGATGATTGTTGATGATGAGCATGATCATGATTGATCTGAACTCAGCATGCTCAGTCAAAGCATAGCAGGATGCCCTAATATCTGACTGATGTCATGCCCATCGGTGGGCATCAACAAAACATCATAACCCTCATACCTCATCTGATAAAATGTGTTTATTCAAAGATGTGCAATCTGCAAGTGTTTTGCTCCCCGTCCACCATGTTGTTTCGGAAACTAAGGAAATACTGTTACAATACTTCTGATTGGCCGGCACGGGCGAACGGTCCAATCAGATCAGCTGTTGTTTTCACGCACCTTTCGTGACAGTTTTAAAGCTGACCTGTCGCTATTTCCTCGTCAGTTCACCTGGTGGCAAAAATTGAAACTGATTCTTCGGGCAAAATCTCTTCCTCGCAAATTGCATACCAAGGCAATGTACAGCAATAATGGACACAAATTACAAATGGTGATGATACCAAACACTCAGAGACATGCCCAAAATAGGCCTCTTGAAAATACCTGGTATGCCCTCATCCTGGAAATTGAAACCCCTGGTTTCAGGCACCATTCAAGCTTTTTTACACATTTTCATTTTCGACGAAATTGACCCTTATCGTACCATTAAAAGGGATATCATAGAGGTCCAAAAGAGGCACATCTCTAGAAGACCATTCCAATGAATCGTTGATATGCCAGCTCAGGTAAAGAACAGAAACCAGGTTTCTGTTCTCTGTAGTAAATCATAATAACGAATCAAAATCAATCAATGCATATAAAGGAGAATACATGTACCTGTCAATAAATTGATCGCTTATACTCCTATGGGTGACCTCAATGTGAAGGGGACGAAATTTGGACAAGGAAGGGATGAACCTACATGTTGATTTTCAGTGATCCACAAATATGCTTACAAATTTACATATTTTTCACAATATCGTTGTCATAGACTATTGGACATTCAGACATTGAACAATTCATATCAATCCAACTCATAAGTTTTTCTCTTTTAATACATATTACATTTAGATTCTTCTTTTCTTTTAATACATGTATATACCATATAAACAGATATCTGTCATTATTTTGAAGCACCAAAGCATAATTTCATGAATGATTAATGATAAATGAATCCGATCGCGTCAATGTGAAATATTGACCAACAATATTGCAGTCCTCAATAAATTCTTGAGTATGATTAGAACAATAAAACTAAACCACTGAATAGATAATGACACTAACAACAGGGAAACCACAAACAACAGAATGGCCAGAGGTATACACCTTCATTCCCAATGGTTCATTCCTACATGTAATTTCTCCAAGAGATACAGGCACAAGCAACCAATGGCAGGTTCGGTGTTTGGCGTCATGTTGGGGGTGGAATACATATGCACATTTCATTACAAGTAGTAGACCATACTTACGGTACTGTTCAGGATGCCACTACATGTGTAGTTCACAAGCTAGCTATCAAAGATTCCCCTTGGTGTTGAGCACGAAAACAGGCTCCTCAAAAGTGCACAAAACTGAATTTTATTGCCAGGTAGACAAAGACTATATGATTGAAACTTTGATTCACATACCACAGGATATAATGACTAGACTGCAACTAAAATCTCTGAAGAACCTCTGAATATCAATAAATAACACAGCTCTGATTTTCCAAAAAGTGTGGAATGCACTTTGAGAAACTGAGGTCACCTCGTGCCAATTATTCCTCTAAAACAATTAAGAGAACATGTATGCTTGCATGAACCATCGGGCTAACATCATAAATCAATGGTGTCAAGCCTTAAACGGCATCTAACCATACAGCGTCAGGGCCTACAACACACTTGCAGGCCTGGATGTAGCTTCTTCACTCACAGCTCGGCCACAAGTTGAGTCTCCACTCTTTTGAGAATTTCGCCTCTAAGTACAAAGTGTGGGACATTCTCTGAGACACATTTAGTACTTGGTCAAAGTGGCGTTGTGTCATCGAATGTATTGCTCAGTATCGCTGTAGGAATCACCATTGCTGCTGTCTTCTTGTTGTGTGTGGAAGTAAGAAAGAAATAAAAATTCCCTACCTACCCAGTGATATCAAGATGGTCCCTACATTGATATGTAGGGACCATAATGACTAGACTGCAATTAAAATCTCTGAAGAACCTCTGAATATCAATAAATAACACAGCTCTGATTTTCCCAAAAGTGTGGAATGCACTTTGAGAAACTGAGGTCACCTCGTGCCAATTATTCCTCTAAAACAATTAAGAGAACATGTATGCTTGCATGAACCATCGGGCTGACATCATAAATCAATGGTGTCAAGCCTTAAACGGCATCTAACCATACAGCGTCAGGGCCTACAACACACTTGCAGGCCTGGATGTAGCTTCTTCACTCACAGCTCGGCCACAAGTTGAGTCTCCACTCTTTTGAGAATTTCACCTCTAAGTACAAAGTGTGGGACATTCTCTAAGACACATTTAGTACTTGGTCAAAGTGGCGTTGTGTCATCGAATGTATTGCTCAGTATCGCTGTAGGAATCACCATTGCTGCTGTCTTCTTGTAGTAACTCTGGGAATAATTCTTCCAAAACGAGGTCAAGAAATACGTAAGATAGCTGAAAACACAAAACAGCAATCAAATGTGATGCAGTGAAGAGAGGCAATTGTGGGCTGATCCTGGCCTAGGCAAACATCAATAGATAGGGTTGAGAAACAAGGTTGGGCCTAGCGAGGGCAGAAAGTTTGATTCAATTGAACCTTGCCTTCAGTTGGCTAAAATAAGTCAACATGATGCAGGAAAATGAAAAAATAGTGATTTTTCAAGGCTGAGAGACATGAAATAGGGGGCAATTCATGAGTGGCTCACCTGCTTGTTTAGTTTTGGCTGTTGTAAAACCTCAAACAGACACTTGCTACCTTCATCAAACTTGTCCTCTCCCACGACAAGGGGTAAGATCTCTGTAAACAATGTTCAGAAATTGCGATAAGCCATTGGTAGGATAATGTAAGGTGATAAAGCTTACTGAATATCAAAAACACACTTATTTGAAGTGTCCATTTACGACTAAAATGACAGGCGGCCATGTTTGGAGGTAGTAGTCCTTTGTTGATATTGCTACTCTCTGTCCTAACACTGTCAGCCAAAATTTCCTACTAACTTGGTATGAATTTCTTGAATTCCCTGAGTGTTTCTTGCTTTCGCATCAACTTCTCCTTCTCTGTCCTAAAAAGTCAACAACAAACATGAAAGAAAATAAAGAGAACAAACATGGTAACGGTTCCAATAATAACGCCCAGTATTTCAAAGCAATCAGTGAACCATGTAAGTGTCTTATGATGATATTTGCAAAAAGGTACTTTTTGTTTAAAAAGAACTAACTGATGGCAGTAAAAGGAAACATTACATAAGATGAAGCAAGTCAATGCAAAATGCTAATAAGACTTAGTAAACCAGTTATTATATTTAGTGACCGAAGTCACAGATGTGTCTAGCAGGTCCACTAGGATGCTTGCTTATGAATTTTTGACAAAACTGAAATAAAGCAGATACTTGTAATATGAAAGTGACATGATGATGATGATATGAAATGAAACAAGAAGAAATTTGCCTTCTGCAACCCCCGAAGCGCTGTGAAAAGCCATTCCAAGAGTTAACGGCAAACTACAGACCATGGGTATAAACATGCCTAAAGTTGTCACACTCGGTTTTTGTAGGTACAAGAAATGCAACCAAATCTATACAAGACAAGTTTGTGCAGAAGCTAAACATTTCATTATTGCCATCAAGTAATGGCACCACTACCGGGTAACTTTGGTTAATTATTCATGACTAAATCTAGAAGCACAAATCAGTAATACATTCAGTTAAAATACAATCATTGGTTTGTCTAATGAACTAAGTCTCTAAAGACTCGCTTTACTTAGGATGACGACGGCGCTTTTTGCGACCACTGAAACAAAAGCAGCATGATTGCAAGACAAAGTAACGAAATGAAGTAGAGTGAATAAACAAACAGTTGAAGAAGCATGAATGCAGCATATACCAGAAACATAGCATCTTGATCAATGAGCCTGACCGGTTCTTAACCCGGTTGCTGCGAAAGCTTTGCATGAAACCGACAGAGGGAAAAAGATATATCATCAGGCCTCCACAATAAGAATAAAGTTGGGAAATAAACCATGCCTAGGGACTCCACGTGATCTTTTCCTTTTGAATATTTCATGCAGGAGGGAATACCTACAGGCCAAATATGAATGATCAATGATATCAGAGATAGTTTCAGGAAGTACGGATACTGGTATCAATACAACTGACTACTTCATCGGCGAAAGGAGCCAAGCTTTTAACGACAAGCACTTAATCTATACTTTAGTAGCATGCTCTCCCCTTGCTGAAGTCTCTAATGTGAGGAGAGGGAGTTATCATCTTGGCCATACATATTTGGAGGATCATCGTCAAAGAACAGGACATCTGTAAACAGACAATTGAGTGAAGATTAGTTCTTGATCATTCACTTGTCACACCTACCTACCAGTAACCTAGTTTCCAGACCGAGACGCCTCACATATGCCAGGGCCCGGTTGCACAAAACTCACGACAGCGCTATTTTGGTGTTAGCGCTATCTTCATGTTAGATGACGTAAAAATCCATTGTTCATTTATGTCATTTAGCATCAAGTTAGCGCTAACACCAAGACAGCGCTGTCGTGAGTTTCGTGCAACCGGGCCCTGGGCTCCAGATACCACTATTGTCACCCTCGTATGGGATTTCAAATTCACTTACCTCTCAATAAATGAATGATATTGACAATTCTATGTTCCTTCATGATTTTGTTCAATTTTTGACCAATGTACCAGTCTATCGCATGCTCAACGGTACTCTTCCCCACCAAGCGGATTGTCATCAATACTTGTTGAAACCATTTTGGCACATTATAAAACTGATTGGCTGTAAGAGCAAAATGTATTGTATTATAGTACTTATAAAGGAAAGGAATAAGATTGATTCCAACAGCAGTCCGAAGTAGGCCCTAGACATGCAAAGTTCACATGTTCGTTCATATAGACTTACCAACATAAATCACAGTATCAAGAAGACCAGTGATGTCCGAAGACCCAATGCCGAGATCAGTATATTCTGGATTCAAGTCGATATCCATTCCAGCATTGTTCTCATACTGGGGATTGGCAAGCTGAAATGAGATCAGGTACATCTTCATTCCTCTGCTGAACATCACAAGATTGGCAAAGCAGCAAAATGAGTCATACCAACAAACTGGAAGCGAAATGAGACATACCAACAAACTGGCAACAGAATGAGTCATACCAACAAATTGGCAACAAAATGAGTTATGCCAACAAATTGGCAACAAAATGAGTCATACCAACAAATTGGCAACAAAAATGAGTCATACCAACAAACTGGCAACAAAATGAGTTATGCCAACAAATTCCCGATGAGACTCACATTTTCACTGGAGATGGATATTGTGTCACTGTCACCATCATCCATCCGACTTGGTCTTGGTTTCGGAGCATCACAGGAGCTTACAAAGGATGCCAGGAAGGGTTCTAAATGTTGACCTCGCTGCAAAGATAACATTTTGAGCAGTAAGAATTCCATGTACCAATACACACAAACTTTAGCTTTGATCACCTTGTTGAAGGTCATTATAGAAAATATTTTCCAAATTTTTTTGTACTCAAAAACATGGAATCGCCGAAGCCGCCAACGTCATAAACGAGATATCGGGAGACACTTCAGACATGTACACAGAACTACATGTATAAACAATCAAAACTCTACCTCTTTCTGTAGCTTGATTGGAACAGAGCGGAACATTTTCCCTGTAAATTTAAGAACAAACCAATGTAATGTCTGTCACAAAATGACAAGGTAATGAAACATATAAGGGCACTTTAAAACAGGCTTATCTTCTTCTTCAACATGATGACTAGAGAAGAAAGCAAAGCTGTAGCATACCTATGTTAAGGTCTGGCAGGAAACTTGTCGTTAGTTCATTGTCTGAGGTGAGGAAATTAAACAACATCTCACTCCCTTTCAATTTGGGTTTGGTCAGCAGAATCTGGAGATACTTCTCGAATGCAACTCTCTTGGACTCCATGAAATCAGCACCTTTGTTTCCAAGTGTTTTCTTGGTTGGCAATTTAGCATCAGGGAACTCTCCTGAAAGAAACGACTCAAGTTTCAACTGCACTGTTACCAAGCTCAGCTAGAAACGAAGCGCAACCTCTGATTTGCCAGTCTTGTCAATAGATGATAAATACACCAAATATTTAGGTCTGTGGAACAACTGACATGAAACTTACCATGAAACTCTTTCAACTTTTGTTCCAATACATAGAATTCGTTGTATCTTCTCCGCACTTTCCAATTGGAGAATTCTGAAAAAAAATCTACAGAACTTGTATTAACTGGATACCGATCTCCAAATGAGAAGCAGAGTACCATCATTCCCCAGTAGATCTATTGTTTCTTATCACATTGGTATCCTGACACCTGCTTGATTCCAGATGAAAGGGCATTGCTATCAATTCAAAAGAGAAAATACGACATAGTCCTCAGCATTCCACAACACACCTTCTTCCAAGACATCGAGCCTCCTGACGTCAATCAGGAACAAATGGAATTTCTTCTTGCTATCCGGGTCAGTTTCTTCTTCTATTGAAGGAATCTCCACCCTCCAGGAGCTCAGGTCCCTCAGTGGGGCATCCTTTGGATCATCAAGGAAGCTATCAGAGAGCACCTCATCGGAGACATCAGAACTCTAAGGAGTAGACACAGAAAACGTCTATGAGGTAAGTGTGTTGGTAGACAGATAGAGCACTGGCTCATTGAGAATAAATGGAATTAGGTACATGTAGAACTTAAGTTGCGTAAGCCTTGACAAAGAGTGTCAGTTTTAACACGACATTTTCACATGTTTGTCGGTCAGAGTCAAATTACGATACCGGTAACCCAAAGAATCAAGCATCATCACTCGATTGGGAATTGGAAGCAACTGAGGTATTATTGATTAACTGCACTCCTTGATTGTCAATCTTTCATTTTATTACAGCTATTTCGTAAGGGTTACTTTTGATATAAAGCAAAATTAGAGCTGTTTATAAAGCAAATTAGAAATAGCAATCTGAGGCACGCACACCAACTCATTCAAATTAGCATCCTTTGTCTACCAGAATGCAACAGAGAGAGAAGACTCTTCAAAGAAGCAACCCTGATGCTGAACCATGGAATGGAGAAAGAAGATGCTCAATCTCTGCAAATCTGCTACTATGGCAGCCACTCATTGCTGAATTCTTGCCCTGTATGGGCCTTTGATTTTTCTTCTTTACCTACTGCCCTGCGTGCTCGAAAGACCCGTAACTATCAACTCATTGCAGACAAATGGCAGGTCAAGAAGAGTGCCACATGGTACAACAACACCAGCGCCATCTCTTCGACGAAGGTACCTTTTTTCAGTGATTATCGAGATATACCCAATTGGTCTCATGCTAATGGTGGATGGGACCTGAACTACCAGGGCCCAGTTTCACAAAGAATCTTAAGTCTAAGAAAAAACTTAAGTCTGAAATGAAGTCATCTGATTTGCTGAAACCCTGGTCACATGATGACTTAAGTCAAACTTTAGACTTAAGTTTCTTTGTGAAACTGGGCCCAGATCATTGCACTCCCCCAATCGGCTGGCCATAATGAAATGGGGAAATTACCGGTACTTCCATGCAGTGGAGATTCAAATGATGGTACAATGCATTACATAGGAGAGTGTGCAGATATATAAAATCAAAATGCATTATAAGAGAAATGGAGTGTCAAAATAAGGAATAATGAAGATATGATCATAAGGAATAATAATAAGGAAGGAACACATGATCATCAAGGACAGACTTTGCCTGCTTTCACTTCCATGTACCAGTAGGCTCCACTGGTAGTTCATGACTGCAGGTGGTCGGAAAGGGGAGCACAGGTGAAACAGGAGCACGTCACCTCTCAATTTGGCTCAAGTGAGTTTTTTTTCTTTCTGGCCCATTCTCTGGATGTAAGGAGGGAGAATCTCTCTGACAAGGTCCTTAACCCTATAACACCTGATATAGGGTTAACCCTATAACACCTGCAGGTGCCATTGGGTGCCTCCAGGTGTTATAGGGTTAAAGGACCTGAATAAACCGAAATACTCCGTCTGCAGCATTTTAAGCACAGAACTGATCAATGTTATGAACTCCAATTATGTCCAGGCAGGTGGTTTCAAAGTCTCGAACTTCCATCTAGCAGGCAATACCTAAAGCCCGCCAGCTGTCTAAACATATTCTGACATGTATCAGTTAGAGATTAGCGGAGAGACGTCCAGTGAGGGAAGATGGAAATGCGTGGACTGGGAACTTACTGAATGGCCTCAGCCGAGTGACACAGCGTGCAGAGGCTCTTGAAGTTACAAGATGTATATAAATGACGTGCATGAGAAAAATTTTCAGAAAAAAGTAAGGAAAAAAGTAAAGGAAAGGGTTCACAATAGCTCTCAGCCCCTAGATACATTTGAAACAAATAAACCAGACTGTCTCATAGATGAATAGGAGAAGGCAATGGTTTAATTTTGGAATCACACTGGTATGTCATCTTCATCATCAACTAGGTTAAAACAGCATTACGATGCAAGAGGCAATGCCCACAACATGATGTCAGGAACTAAGCATCACTACAGAGTCTGCACGCAGTCATGTGTTTTCTCCTATTTGATTGTCAGCACAGCCTTTGGGACTTACGACTGAATTGGACAGACTATGGACTTCCCTGCATCATGCAGGACCTGTAACTGAAGTCTTTTGGCAATGTTGAGAAGTTGTTCTGGGGAAAGGCATGAAGGGGTGCTGAAGGAGGGAGTATTTCAAATAGATGTGACAGCTACGTTTCTACTAACACCACACCCTGAGTGGGACTAATAGTTATTGTGAATTAAAACCACCTCGTTAGGTTATCTGTCTACAAACCCGATGGTGAGAAAGCCGTCGCTCCTGAACAGCACCGAGCAAGCTGTTAGTGTGCTCCATTTCTATTACCGGTAAAGATAAAGCTCGTACCCGTTCCCTGACTGGAGGGGTAGCGACGGATGTTTGGCCCTTCCCCTCTCCAGTTGATGTTTGGCCTTTTCCCTATGGTAGAACACAAGTTAGAATACCGGTACTGCTCTTAAAACTAAGAAATCTCTCTAAACATAGACTATCTAATAGGGAGAGTACTCATCAACAAAATAACCATCATCTTAAAAATAACCTTCCTAAAAGAATATTTCGTCTAGGTTCCCTCATCAAAGATTTCAAATGGTCTTCGTCAACCAGTACTCACCTGCACATAAAACAGCTCTCAATCAACACACTACAGATTCATGCACTGATGGAATACTATTAGGCCACACTTTTTATATTTATTGGATTACGGATTTTTCAGGCCGAAACCTATGTAGGAGGGGAGGGAATAAAAATAAAAATAAAATACAAAAATCTTCGACTTTTTAATTTTTTCCCTAGTGTTACGTGCTATGCGTCACAGAAATTCAAGGGGGAGGGAATAAAAAAAGTGAAATGTGGTAAAAAAGAAATAAAACCTTTTATTGATGCAACAGTAGAACAAGAGATAGGGCCTACATAGGGGCCTGTATCCTGAAAATACAGGGCGTCAGCATTTAAATATCTTTTACGTTGCACCTAGTGGTCGGCGGGAAAAAAACAAGAACACAAAATAGACCATCGGGAATTTTATTTTTTTTCAACATTTTCAAAAAACCTGGGAGGGGGATCCGTAATCCAATAAATAAAAAAAGTGTGGCCTTAGGGTAGTTTGTGAAACACATTGATGGGGAGGTTAGGTTTCAGTATTGGACACTCTCTCTATTCATGCTTGAAATGATAACTGCTACCTCAGTAGTAGTCACACATCACATCACTAACAACATGCACACAAGGAGGTGAACTCCTTTCACAGCCAGTGCTAAATATTTCACACAACATAATTATAGGTATCTCAGCAATTTTGGGTGTCGAGACAACTACCGGTATTATACCTGAAGATGAAGACATTATCATGGTAAACATATATACTGAAACCCCCTCAGCACCAGTCAACAAGTGCAAGGTGCCATCTACTGGCAGAAGTTTGGATCATATAAGGACGAAATAGCAAAGAGCAAGGACCTAAAAAGTTCACAACTCACAGCTTTTACGGGGAGCTTTTCATATACAGCAGTGTTGCTATTGCACAAATGTGAGACGGCCTAGGAAAACCCGGCGGATGTCGCGTTTGAGGAAAGTGTTAATGGCCTTGGTGAACCCACACATTTCAATAGCTGAAATGTACTACACGTACATAACAGGTAAACAGTAGCAGATCAATGCACAGGCTATCCGACAGCCCTTCTTGATCATTCAGTGACATCCGACAGGTTTTCCTAGACCCCCACACAAATTACTCATTGTGTTCTGTCTCACAAGATATCATTCTGGTGCACCCGAGGAGGAATAGCTATATCACATTATGTGATGCTTAGAGGGTAAATGATCTATACACAAAACAAACAAATTCTGAGCTATATTCCCTCTGAAATCGAACACAAGGTCCTAACACGAAGTCACCTGTCACTCAGGTGATTTGGACAACTTATACATCAGAACAGTTTTGGTGATAGACACGGAGGATGTAGAAAGTTCACCTGGATCAGGTCACGTAACGAGAGGATATCTGAAGAAATCAACCTCAAAATTAATCTCTACTCTGATGGACAACCGAGATGAATGAGGGCTGGCAGACTGTCAAGTGATCATCAACCGAGGCTAGAACTCAGTACACATGCCCCATTTACGTATGATAAAGTTTGAAGACTTGAATCGAACCGAGGATGTAATGCCAAATTCCAACCAAGTCAATGATGCACACCGATTGACAAGTTCTTTTCCAATACCTCATGTCATCTCTTTCCTTCAGTCATAACATGATCAATAGCACTCACCAAAATATCCTCAGCAGCATCTGTATAAGGGACACCATCAATAAATTTGCCTTCAACTGAAAAAAGATGGCTACTACAGTATCACCCCATGGACAAGTGTCTCTGAATAGAAATATGGCTTTAGGAATACATAACGACACAGGAAACATAACTCAACAATCACCTAGCTTGTCAGGGTGCACAGGTAGATTTTAATCTAATCTGATGTTAGGGGATGCCAGAGACCAGCCAACTTATAGCTAACTTACAGGTTTCATTCATTTCAAGCTAGATTCAGACTTGACTACCTATCAGTGTTATTCCTTCTTTTTGAACCAACTTACGAACCACATGGCCATAAATTGTATGGACTGCAATGGCTTAAAAGGCACAATCAATGTCTGTGTCGTCCTATACAGTTGATCATTTGTACCTGTAACCACTTCTTACCTGTGTTAGTCCTAAACACGCCTTTGAGCCTGCTCCCAATTTTGGACAAACCAAACTGTTGACTACCAATCTTCTTGCTGCAAAAAAGTTATTTACTTGGTGAACTGGAGAGTAACACCGATCAAAGAAACCCAGATCTCTAATCATTGGCAAGATGATCACTTGAATGAGATGACGATGAACAAACCAGTTGCTGAGTTTAGTTAACAACATGCCTTGCTCTAATGTACCCACAAGCTACCATCACCACAATGGCTATAACAATGCCGCTTCATGATTCAACATGTTACCGTAGTCAATAAGAACATTTCATTGGATTACTCAGGACATCACTATGGCCCATCCGACTAAGAATTACAATCTATTCCATTACATACTGATGCATACCAAGACATCCCCCTGACTACATACCCAAAAGAAGCGAATGATGATCGCATGCCCCATGCAACACATCAAAGCTATATACAACATGCCTATGTATCTTGAAATTACTTCCATACCACACAAATTTCAGCTGCTACATGCATGAGTGCATTACGACTACCCGGTACATGTAATTCATATCATACTGTTAGTAGCAAGTTAGAGAAACTGACTGGGCCCATATATTACAGCATGATGATGAGCCATGACCTATGATTCTTGTTTCTAAAGTATGATTCACCCGAACTTCAACATGGCCAAAGTGCCCAGGCCTGTACAACAGACACCACAAGTGAACACAATTGTGACTCGGCACAGCAAAATGAGTCGGAAGTCGCACAGGAGAAGACCGAAGGTGACACCAGACAACAGCGAAAGAAATCGACAAAGTCAAATTTCACAATGGGCAGACAATCCTGAAATCATCGAACCGTTGGTGGCACCTTGGACATGTTGGGTCTTCTTCTGTGCGCATTCTGACTCATTCTGTCGTGCCGGGTCACAATTATTAAACCACAAACCACAGTATTTACCAACTGATTGAGCACAACCTTGGATTTGCTAGAGGCTCGTGGAAAGTAAACCAAGTTACGTTAACATCATTAGATAACTGCACATTTCCTTTGCCCATGTTGAAGTTAGGATGAATCATTCTTTACATGTTCTGTTCAAATGTGATGATGACTGGCATCCAGATTTATGATATACCCACAGTAGAATACCACTTCATGTTGAATAATGCAAACCATAACAGATTTACAAAAGACAACACGACATTGTTACAATAAACAGCCACCAACAGTCCATCAGAACACACTGTCACCGAGAATGGGTTAAGTCACAGACACAGTTAGATATTGGTAAGACATGTGCCTACACCACGACATAAGATTACGGGAAAATCATGGTGAGAATCATTTGAGAGTTAGACATTTAATGGTTCAATGAATGGATGAGTCCGAAATCGCTTGAATGTAACTTGTGATCAAGTACTGGTAGACTACAGTTACTCAAACAGCTGTGAGGATGATCTTACAGCATAATGTGGACTACAGTTAAGTACAGTTTAGTAGACTACAGATAAAGTAGACTACAGTTGATCAAACAGGTGTGAGCATGATTACAGCATTACAGCACACCAGTTAAAACTGTATATAAGCAAAAATAGATAAGCTCGCTTATCTATTTTTTTTATATAAGATAATGTTTAACAAACAATTTCAAGCTGGTTAGGAAAGTACAATTCACATATCATTAGTAAGCACTATCTTTATGGTAAGAGTGGCTACTGTTTTAACTTTACTTATTATTTTTTGCCTTCTTTTTCTTCTTTCCTGACTTTCCAAATTCATCCCTAATTCAAGAAATCACACATCAGTACAACAACCACGCCACTGCATTCACAATCTTGAACTGAGGTACAAAGTCAATTGGGTTAGTTTAGCATTCAGCATGCACCGATATCCTGTGGTATTAAGCGGAGTTGACTATTACACAGTAGGAAATGTTTTCCATTGTGCTCCCAATCCATGCAACAGTGAAATGCAGGATACTGCTCTTAAAAGCACTTGCACTTTGAACCACACTTGACATCATATCAACAACTAATGAGTCTGAATGAGTGTATTCATGCAACTTTACTCATTTGATGAATGGGTTTCTCAAAACATCTGCACAGGCAGTGCATCGTGTATGTGGCTGATGCAGCCTGTGCTTGAAGAGTTGGGCATGTTGGAATGATAGGGGTACCTTTCTTAAAGTGACAGTTTCACAGTTTGAATACGGAGACATTGGGCACTCCATTTTTTGTTGACATGAACAATCCCGACCCTGAAGCAAATTTGCAAGGAACAAATTTGTGAAACAATCTCTTTATTGCAACTTCAGTGTATCCCAAGAATAGGATCAAAATTGATGGAAATTTTGATACGATATTGTGCGGGACCTAGAGAGAAAGGGCAGCCATTTGAAATACCAATACACAGTTCACAGGACAAGACCCTACTGACAACTAACTACCAAGGTACCATATCCATCCACTGATACAACAACAGGCTGTAACAAGCATTACCTAGTATTGTTAGACTGAGTGGTCTTGGAGGTTAAAGAATTGCTTAGAAAATGGAAAGAGAGAGACATGAATGATAAAAGCAACATAAACACAATTAAACCCCAATATGATATACATTCACAGTCACCAGATGAAGATGATTACAGCATCATATTATCTCCAGCATCTGCCAGCAAAGACGTAAGGCTCTACATTACAGCAAAACAAAAGCTACCTACATACATGTACGGATATTACACATCAGTCACTTGAGATATTCATCTGTGACAAGTTCTTGCCACAAGACAACTATCCTTCTAACAATAAACCACTCGGACACTCAGATAAGCGCCAGTTTCCAAATAACATGGATGAGTGTCTGACGAAAAAACACACAACATGGACTTGAACAGTGAAGAGCGATATGAATGAATGTATGAAAATGTTAAGAATTTTTGAGAACAGCATGCTTTTAGCTCTACAAATCAACAATAACGAAACAATTCTATTCACTAATCCATCCAACCGAGATTGCTTACCTGGATGCACTTCTGAACAGGCCTTTGGAATGACGATTTCCACAGAGCCAAATGTAATACTGCAAAGAAATCATCATACAAATGGTAGGATGAGATCATGACTAACGCCTAATGCCCACTGTACACGATCAAATTTTTCATCCAATTTTCTGAATATGCTCAATAAAGGCCAACATGCGGGTTTATAATTGAAGCCCCAATAGGCCCGGAATCTGAATTTCCAAAAAAATACATGAAAAATTTGATCATGTACAGCGGGCATAACTTTCTATCTGTATGAAACTAGGATCATAGACAGCAGAGATGACCTTGACCTCAGTGCTACATGGGTGACCTTGACCTCAATGGCCAAGGTCACATATGCTAGGCCCATTAAATCTAGTCTAGGCATGAGAAAAAGAATTTTAGAACCCGATGCACTCAACAATACTGACGATTTTAAATGATGATGATGACTTTTGGTCATGAACCATACTACACAGAAGCCACTTACATCATCACTTTGGTGAAAGAGAGGTAAGAATGTGTTCTCGAGTAGATTGTATGCATGCTCATAGGCCCTGAAGAGAGGGGTGGTTGTCTGAAGCTTCTTGACTCCTTCAAACGGGCCATCACAGACTGGAACCAAAAAAAACACGCTTACAAAGTGACTCCTGATGATATAACTGCAAGCGATTTATGAATACAGGCATGACCTTAACATCCCCAACTCAAATTATGAGGCCCAACTTACTTTTTCTCAGTTCAGTCACAATATCTTCATCGAACTGTATCTTATCAACTGATGTGTATGCACAGTAACGTCCATACATCTCGTTCACCTCTATGTGAAGGTTCCGAAGCTGAAGAGAGGTCAAATCAGGATTCAAGATCTTCCTGTTGAAATCCTCTGAAAAATGAACGGAATTTCAGAGAGTTACCAAATAGAGTTGAGTTTACTTATATCAGGAAGAGATCTCTTCCTGCTTATATTACCATGTATCAATTGAAGTGGATACAGGGAACAGTTTCTTGATACATCATGTCAAAGTTATTACATATACCGGTACATCATGCAGAGCACAATCATTGCTTTTCCAAACAAAATGGTTCTTCATAGGCTTCTTACAAAACCAAGAAGCCTGTAGGGCACACCTGGATCTCCTCTGACTAGGGGAGAATATACCACTATCACCAGTCTCAACAATCAAAAGGGTACCAACACAGGAAAGACATAAAGGGCACTAAAACAAATCCCAAATCCTTTGATTGTGCACCAAGAAGGCAAGCTGCACTGCGTTATCATAAGTTACACACTCGAAACAAGAGTATGCAAGATATCACATAACCAACCTGTGCCCAGCAAATAAGGCAACAGATAAATGAATCAGACAGTTAATCATTTCATCAATCACCAAATCATCAACTAGTGCTGGGGTAATCAATAAACCAAAAGCATGAGGTGCAACAAATTAGTGGCAAGTGAAATACAGTGGTGGAAGTTTGAAAACCAACATAGCTCAGAATGAGGAATCAATTCTCTAATGCATTCATCGTCTACAATTCTACACCCAGCACTCAGCAGTATTGTAATGAACAAATGCAACAACCTCATGATGGCATCACAATACAGTAAAGTGTGGGTAAATGAATACACCGACACAAGACCTTCTCAATATTCTTTTATTGAATAGACTTTGGCTTATTGCATAATTTGTGAAGATTGTTGCATTTATTTTTCTACCAAGGGTAAGACAGTGTTTCCACCAGAGGGTACTAAGGGTACTATGGTAGTACCCTCAAAGGAACAGAAAAGGGCCATTTTCTTTAATTTCATGGTTTTTTTCTGATTTTGAAGAAATTAGTACCCTCAAAAAAATTTCTGGCGGAAACCCTGTAAGGGTATTAATGATGGCAACTTAAGACCATTCTTACTGTAACGGTTCAACATTTCAAGGGCCTGAATGTTTTCATCATCAGCAGCCATTTTGTTAGCTGCTGAAAGGGGCGAGCCTGGTCAGGTGAAGTCAAGTAGAAAGAAATACGATATGAGGCATTCAGAAATCACAATATCAGTCAACAATAAATTTGCAACATATCAGACACATATGGATAAAAGTGTAACGCATGGAAATATACATGTATTTATTTGATGATTGGTTAACGAAAGAATGCGTTAGAAGTTGAATGACAAATGAGAACAGGTAATGGAAACAACATCATCATGAACAATGAAAAAAGATGCAACTCATACAATTCAGAGATGAAATACAAAAGCAAAACAAGACACAAAAAATAAAATCTAACATTCTTTCATTTATGCAGTGTGCTTTAGCCTATTGTTTATTAAGATGCTATTTACTAGCACAACAATGGTAGGGATAGAATCATGTTAATGGAAATTATCTCCTGACTGTGACACTTCACAAGGAGTGATCAACTGGTTTCACGACAATTTCCAAACAGAATATCTGGAGGTAAAGCAGACGAAATGGAGAACTTCAATACATACCTGCTGCGAGACAAAACATAAGTACATTGACAGAAGCTTCTCTCTTGAGGAATTGCATGAATGGGTAGAGGGCTTCTTGATCATTCATGATATCGGCCACAGAATCTATGTGTAATGACTGAAATGTAACACACCAGATGTAACGATTTGTAACGAAATAAACATCTTTGGTACAGGTAGTTTGAAATATAGGACATCCAGCGATGAAAACCATTAGCAATTTTCCGTGAAAAGGAGTTATCTCAGGAAGTCTACACAAGGGCCTCTGGTAAGGCATGCATTGATATGAGGACCTTGAGGTACGATGGCGATGCAGATATAACGTTAGACACTTACTGAGCAATTTCGACTCAGTGGGGCACTGAAGTTGGCAAGAACGGTAACCTGGCTTGATGGTGGGTCCAAACAGACAGGAGGCTGGAAATAGGAGAATAAATTAAATCATGAAAAAGATTCGCGAGTTACAATTAGCCATCAGATCGATTTGAGTGTGAATCCTGTTAACTATTCTTTGCTTCAGCTTACTAACACACGTGACAGACAGAATTCAAATTGTCAATGGCATAAAGATATTAAACAATTTTCATTATTTTATTATTCATATTTCAAATTATTCATAATTCAGATTATTTCACATTTCATAATTTTCATTATTTTATGACATACTTACTGGAGTGTCATCAAAAAATACTAACAGCAACTTGTTGACAATATCCTGGAAATCAACAAACAATGCAAGGTCTTCTCAAATTGCCCAAATACATGTAAAATGGACCACATAAGGATTGGAAACCTTTGATCTTCAAGTTGATCGAACTGGAAGAACTGACCATGATGAAGTTGTAGACAAGGCCAGAATGATTGATCGCTTATTAAAGTGTATTCACAGTAAACTAGTCAAGAGTAAGCTAACAAATTATGATCATTATATTCTTCTACCGGTATATCAAGCTAGCATCGCAATTCGGATAGTGAAGGGGACTGAGGCAGAAGTACGTACTGGATCAGCTACGACATCCATAGCTGGGAGGAGGATGGAGCTAGCTAGGATCTCTCTCAGCAGTGAACACAACGGTCTGAAATGTTAAAGGGAAAATAATTTGCTGACAACTAGACACTGGCTCCTGGTTAATTCAAAGCCACCAACCTTTGAACAAAAAATACTAAATTCAAGTAGAAAATCATGCCCAAATTTCTGCCCAGGACAAAGAACGTCACTCACCTGCACTGTAATGGCTGCGCTGATAAAATATACGGGAATATGTTGTCGGCAATCTGGCGTAGATACTGCAGCTCAGCTGCTCTACTCCTCATGCTGATATGTAAATGAGAGCCAATCAAGTCAAGGGTTACTTGCTGGATATCACCTTTTTTATCTGAAATTGAAAAAAAAATTAACCCTGAATGCTTATCATATATTGTTCAGTCATCCATCATGTTATTACTCTTTATATCAAGTCAGTTCTCGAATTCCTGAGCGCTGCAGGATCTGTCCTAGGGGGCCTCAAACAAAATATTCTGATGAACAGAGCATAGTGTGGGAACATTAATATCAGAAGAATATGCTGATTGCTGTCACTGTCATTCTCTAACAAGATATTTTTGATATTGAAAAGCTTACAATACAAGTTGATTTCTAAAATGAACTTAGAAGTACAGAAACCCTGACCATGGTGACCCTACACCAATCTATTTCAGTGTTTAGCTCACAAGACTGCATAAGATGAACTTTCTCCTAATGCAGGAAGGGAGGGTGCTACATGTATCATACCACATGCATAAGTCAAAGGTAACCAACAACAAAGTAACCAGAGGAGGCTGTTCATACAAAACACTTCAAGTTGTATTCGCCCAAGAAAAATAGAGTATAGGCATGCATCAAATATAACAAGGGTCAGAATGTTGAAGTCAGAAAGTTTGCCACCATGATGATCATTTACAACATCAAGTGTATGGCAAGTAGAACAACACAGGAAAGCCACCTGGTAACACAGAAAATTCAACGGCAGGCTGCATGAACTATAAGCAACAATGATGAGATATGTATCAACCTGAAGAGTAAATGCAATAAGCAAGGCATTTCATGCAGTAATTGAATTTCAAACGAACCATACCCTTGATACCTTTGGAGCAAAAAGAAATCGAAACAATGAAAACGAAGGATGATATGCTTGATTTATTTGCATCATTGAAAACTGAAAAGAGTGAGAGCCGTATATATCTAACGACTTAACCCAGCCTTTGACCGAATGTTCGATATTTATTCCTTATCATTCATAACAGGTGGAAAATGTACCGGTATACCAAAGAACTTCACCCCTTTCAACAGAGTTTGGTACCTGCAATTCGAGACTTCATAACATAACAGATGAAACGAACTTAATGCACAACAGAAATACCAAAGGAGAATTTCAGTATTCAAATAATGCATGTTGAGGTGAAATCAAGGACTTTCAGATGGAAAAACAGCCAAAAGTAATGAATAAGATGGCAAATTTGTCTGCACGAAATTTCAAATGAAATCAGTTACACATGGTATAAAGGGTGGGTGGTATCAAATTTTGACCGATTTCAGATGACTCAGAAATAACGACATTGTTAGTACGGCCAAGTGCGAAGTACTGTGGGCACAAGAAACAAGCAGGTGCACATGTGCTCTTTCAACACACCAGTCCAGTCAATTATTTTTTCACAAAGAATGTTAAAGCACTTGCCACAGTGACCAAATTCACACATTTTTTTTCATTTAACTGTAACACATTTCCACTGGCATCTAACACTGTAACCTAACAATATGCAAAAGTTTCAGAAGCGTCTAGAAGATTGAATATTAGTGTTCTAAACATTCAAGCAAGACACATGTCCATACGATCTTTAACTTACAACTATTCCGAGCCTGAAGGTAACAGTCGACATGCCGCACTGCAGCTGGGACCAGTTTCTGAGTCACAAGAGTAGGAATGTCCACCTGTGAAAAAAATCAATACAAAATGAAAAGAGAGTCCCCTGCAGGGTGCATCAGAGTATATGCAATGATATCTACTAGTATTCACATCAGGATTACCTTCAAGCCAATCACTCTATGGTGCCCAATACAAGAAGAATTCCATGAGGAAACATATTTAAAAGGCAACTGCATCCAGCTTATCATGAACTGAAAAGTCATCTCAGCTGGCCTTGAATCTCTAGATATATTTTACAGAAAGGACAATTATTTGGACAAAGTAATAACTTCCTTCAGATATTAGGTTCAAATATCACTGCATTTGATACACACATTAACCCACCTTCTTAATTCTCCTCAGTAGTATGGCAGCCATGTATCGTATGCTTGTTTTCAGCTCGTCCACGAACGCCTCATCTTCCCCTATCTCACTGGAATTCAGGAAGTTACATTGGATTATCTAAAACTTTAAACAAGAATCGTCTGATATGAATCAGATTGAATGAATCTGCAGTCTTCTGAATAGTGTTAACTTCCAGCTATCAACAGACTATTAATCTTATATTAACTTACCGGTACCAAGTGTACACATAATTTTTCAGGACCAATGTCAAAAACTGAAAGAAAAAGAGTATTTTACAGAACAAACATCATACTGTATTCCATCAGACCTCAATTTCAGTCAAGTAATCCATGTTAATATTGTTATCTACACTTCATGCTTCCACTTCTCCAAATATGAAGACATAAAGGCAGACCATCATGTGCCATCAGTGCCCTGCTATTACATGTACCTCAGGGAACAAACTTCCTCAGCTTGCTGATGAAATTCAGGTAGTCAGTCGACCACCTGTCCATGTCAGAGAGCAAAAGTTCATTTTGGGAACAACAGAAGACCAAAACTACCACAAGACTTTGTGCCATCAAACCTCTACTCACTTCTTCTACGGCTGTATCTACCCTCTCCGGTAGCATTAGGTCTGTCCATGGTTGCAGGGCTAGGATATTCAGCTCTGGCCTAAAAACAAAACCATGAACTTAAACAACAGTTATTACTAAGAGCACTATGTGAAATTGACAATTCATCCAGCTTCTCGTGTTCAATCTTGTAGGAATTATTCAGAGTTTGTACCAGGAACTTATGATTCAATTCAAAAGACTCAACTCACCTGTGACGGGGGCAATTACTTTCACCACACACAGGACAGAGTTTCTTTAACAGTAAAAACTCATCATCATCCTTGCTTCTATTCTGCAAATCAAGTAAGATATGATAGGAAATAGTATGTTTACCATAATTAATGCAATCTCATTCCAGGCCTTTATATTCCCCCAAATTAACAACGTTTAACGTCGGAGCCCAAATTAAGGGCGCCCAAATTTGAGTCTTGTTTTACATTTAAATGGGAATCTCAGATGCCTGGAAATGGCATCTTTTATCCTCTATTTTCAAAAAATTTTCTAACGAGGGGGGAACACCCCCCTTGCGCTCCACCCCGATCGCGCTTGGCCCCATACCACCGTAATCAGAAATATCCCAAATTAGGGAATATAAAGGCCTGCATTCATCCCTCACTTTCATCTACATCAACTGTCACTTATTTATTTATTAGTACTATAGAGGTTTCCCACGTGACGTCACAGCTCCAAATATCCGCCATATTGGCCGTCAAATGACGCAACGTCACAGCATCAACACAGCGTTTTTGACGTGGTTTGTACGTTGTCGGCATTCATCGGACTCTTCTACACTGTTCTACAGCAAGCCGTATGGACGATTCGCTTTGTTTTCAACACGGTTTTCACACCAGACCAACTACTTATGCTCAGAAACTTTGAGAGGTAAAGTGATTTGTTGAGTTGTATGCTCCCAGTGGTCTGTACGGGCCGCTTAGTGTTCGAACCGAGAACAAGATGGCAGCCACCATGGCTTCATTTTGACGGCCAGTATGGCGACCGTGTGACGTCAGTGGGAAACCTCTATACATGTACCCCGGTAGTAGAGATTCTTCAAATTGATTTACTAACCTTTCTTTTTCTTTGAAGCATGAAAAGTAAATTTGGCAGAAGGGTATCTTTGCTGAATGCAAAATAGCAAAACCCCAATCCTGTTAGAAATGACCAAATAACTGCTACGTAATGGACATGGCTGAAATCGAAAGAAGAATATTCACCAACTAACATGAATAATAAGACTCGCTATCATAATGAGTTAGGTTCACGTCAAGTTTAACCAAGGTCAGGTCCTGCTTAGGGGCTTCCTGGGGTGGTAGCAGGCCTTCTGTGAGCCAAGCCGGGCCTGCCCTCTAGTCTTGGAAGTCATGGAAGTAAGCAGGACAAGTTCATCAACTTTTCTGAAAGTTGACAAGGAAGTTTGTAAGGCTGACTTTACATCAGATGGCACGCGACACGAACAAACAAAGGCAACAAGGCAAACAAAGGTTTCATGGGGATGAATCCTTTGTGAAGCCATTTTGTTTGCCAATTAGTGTCGCGTGTCATCCAATGTCAAGTCAGCCTTTATGGTGTCAGGTGGTCTCATGTAGCATATCAGAATCACAATCAGTGCACACATGACATGGGCATTTTTGCTGCAGCTGTGCAGCCTTCTTGCAAGGAAGGGCCAAGCCCCCAAAAAAGGTAGGAGAAGGAGGGCTCTCTTGACATGTCTTGTTTGTTGATTTGATGATCTTCCTCCTTCCTTCCTGTTCACAGCCTGTTGTTTCTTGCTTGTTCTTCTTTCGTTCTTATCGCTCGCCTATTTTAAAAAGCTTGCTAAAAGCACAAATGACAGAGAAAAACTCGGAAGCATTTGCATGACAAAGCAAAAATACATTTGATTTCGAGCATGACCTGATGACAAACAAGGAACTCGACGGCTGAATATCCGACAATCATACCACACTTATCCATTGTCGGACACAACAGTTGTACCAAGATTACTCCTGTAAAGACCTAGCACTTGTCCATTAACTAAGCATTTTTCTGAAAAATACTTTTCCTTACCTATATAGAATCAATGTTAACAGCATTAAAATGCCTGTGCACGCTGAAAATTTGAAATGTTCGAGCACCAAGTTTTTCATTTCCACCATTTTGACGTTTCGGCGTCACAGCGCCCTCTATACTGCTCTCTATAGTTTATTCGATGGCAAAATGATGGCAGCACCGATATGATAGTCAGTTTGTTGCGTAATGCCAGACGTCAGTTTAACAAACGGAGATACCCGCGAACGAATGCATAAACATCTATTGCCATGATTTCGAATTTCGATTCGGTCTATCTTGGTGCATGGTCACTTGACGTCACGAGAATGGTTGTGTCAGCAGTTCATTTCCAGTCCAGTGAAAATAGCAATTCTACGGTGGCCCATAAGGACATTTATTTTTCATTTTATATTTTTATTTTTTTCGTACTTTCCCCCGTGGAATAAACTTTTCTCCGCGGAAATAATGTTTTCTCCGCGGAAATAAAGTTTTCTCCGCGGAAATAACTTTATTCCGCGGAATAAACTTTTCTCCACGTGGAGAAAACTTTTCTCCGCGGAAATAAACTTTCCTCTGCGGAAATAACCTTTTCTCCGCGGAAATAAAGTTTTCTCCCCGGAAATAAAGTTTATTCCGCGGAAATAACTTTATTCCGCGGAGAAAAGTTTATTCCACGGAGAAAAGTACGAAAAAAATAAAAATATAAAATGAAAAATAAATGTCCCTTATGGGCCACCGTACGTTACTTTATTTTTATTACTTTATTCTCATTATACGTCTAACCAATTAATTTATTCTTTTTTTCAATTTCTTCATCATTTGAAATCTGTTTTAAAAGTGATCCCATTGGCAGATTGCTAACCCGTGTCTCCTACATACATGTTTATGGTACATGTAACTGCATGAGGAAAGACTAAAATAAAAATGTACGAAATGTGGAAATGATGAAGAACAACCGGTCAGTAGACTGTGACAATATTGGCAGACCATTGTCCATGGATTATAGGAAGTGCCATCGTTCGGCCCGTTTCGTTCAGCCTTGGGATCATCTAATTCAGTGTCGGTATTTTTTCTCAAACTCTTGGATTGTAGCAAGATGGCAACATACTTACGATTACCCAAACATTCGTGGGGAAACAACAGTTATCAGTGTAACATTTCGCTCCCATTTTGTCAGTGCTTTTATCACACAGTGTTCCCTGTATTGTTTGGGAAACGCTTGAAAATAGGTTGACACGTAAACTTAGCCAAAAAGGTTCTTTAGCGGTTCTTTGTGCCTCCCCAGACTGGAGGAACCCCAAGGTTCTATATAGAACCTTCTGTGAAGAACCCGAGAGGGTTCCATATAGTAGAACCTTTTTGTCGCAAAAGAACCCATAAAATGTTCCAGATAGAACCCTTTTCTGAGGGAAAAGTTCTATCTGGAACCTCTTGGGATTCTTAAACAACCCGAGGGTTCTCAAATCAGGGTTCTCCTGGCACCAAAGAACCTTTTCGGCTAAGAGTAGCCTGCGCGTCCCCTGTATCTTGTCGCAGAATAGGCCTATTTGATCTGGCCAAATTTGCTTCGAGGTTTAGGAGATATCAATGAAATGATCTCCATGTGATCTCACAGAATGAATTGTATGTGTCGGGTTTCCCGCTGTCATCGGACCGTACTCATAAAGATGCCGCAGGCTTTGACTTCGCCGATGTCGAAGGTGACAGCGCAGAAAGACGGCGATGCGGTAACAAACATGACAACTATGACGTCACGCCGTCACACACGCCATGTCAAGCATGTCAAGGCTGATTGAGCATCATACAGCCTACGGTGTATTCCTCTCAAAAATCGCGTTCAGCTCGACCTGGCGACTGAAATGTCAGACACTGAGATAACGCCGACTTTCATTTCGTAACATGGGCCAGCTATCCAACTACTGGCCACCGCCAAATCAATGGCGGCGACGCGGCCCGTACATCATAGGGCGTCGGCCGATTTACAATGGTATGAACCAGGATCTGTACCGGTATTATCCGGCGAGACCAGCGATGAATACAGACTATCAAGAAAGACGACGACAGGCATATGAGAGGTGGCAGTGGGAGTCATGGTACTACAATAGGCCTAACAAGTACCCTCAGAACGCCTGCACCTACTCAGAAGAACAATGCAGATGTCGGAAATGCCAGCAGGCCTGGCAGTGGCATCACCATCAGTACCGACACGCTTACTCCGAAAGACCGAGGCCAGCGACGGCACGGGAGAGGTGGCGTCCGCAAAATGGTTACTATCAATGGACTGGTCGTAGATACAAGGAACAGAGAGCAGCAATGATAAACAAAGCGAGCCAGAAAGAGAGATCTAGGCCTACTCATCGTACAGAAGATCAGACTGCAGTCAAACAAGAGAAGGATCTTTTTCAGTTGAAAAAAGATTCTGCCGAAAACAAGAAGAAGTCTGCATCAGCATTCAAGAAAGATGCCGAAGAGCGTAATGGTACAAATCCACCAAGTACGAAAAAGAAGAAGAAGCCAACAAATGACACAAAAACACCCAGAAGTGATTCATCCCTGAAACGATCTTTAAATGTCAAAGTTCCAGAAAACGAAAACAGAGACCGGACATGCCGAAAAGTTGTTCAAACAACAATGAAGTCACAGAAACAAAAAAGTGACGTCACGAGGGATAGCTGCGTGCAAAAGGATAGAAACTTGGGAAGCAAAGAACTGAAAAAAGAAGTCGAAGCCACTGTCAAGGAAGGTAGCTTGGATTCAAAGGATGGAGAATCGCTCCCCAAGACGAAAACTAAGGTCACAACAGCCGAATGTCCAGAGTGGCAGAGTGACAACACGAGCCCCACTCACGAGTGCTGCGAACAGACAGAATCTGTTTCTGTGGCCAAAGAAGAGAACGGTGAGAACATGCAGACTGGCGACGAGACGATATCAGAAGAAGCGGGAACTTTGGCGTCAAACAGGACCATCACAGAACTGGTCGAAAAACGCTGCTCGGTATCGAAACATGATGCTCCGCAAATAACCACAGAAGGGAACTTAGAAGCTGGGCACAGTGCAGCAATGACTGAGGTTGTTGAGTCTTTAGAGGCGACGAATGATGACACAAAAACCAGAGTTGGTTACAGAACAGCTGCTGAGGAAGAAGGGGGTGCCCTGGGGGCTGAGAAGTGTGAAATCCAAAGAACGCCTTCCGTAGAATGTACGATATCGAAAGAGGATGAAATGCTAACCGAAGGACCTTGTCACGAACCAAACGAGAAGGAGGAAGAGCGATCGTCGCTAGTTTTGGGTAAACCGGATCTGTCTTTGACGACAGATTCTGGTTCAGGGAGAGCGCACCACCCAGATTTGAATGCAATGCAAACGAATACTGTCGAGAATTCGACAAGAACATTTCGTCAAAGGGAGGACTGGCATACATGCAGAGATTCACCAAGAATGGAAGAAGATACTACAATGGGCACGCCGACTGCTCATCCGACTGAAAAACTGACAGATCCTGAAGAACGTAAAGATGATCCTAATGTGTCACCCACCTCTGGAGACTCGGACGTTGTTGTACCTGAAGGCGAGATGACAATCTTGAAGTTATCTCACACGTCCTTGGTGAGAACCGAAACCATGGAATCTAAGGCCGAGGGAGCAGTAGAAAGTGGCCAAATGGAAGGCGTTCTTTCACCTGCTGACCAGGAAGTTTCTGACACTACATTAGGCGATTGCCTTAGTTGTTCCCAAGGGTCGATAGAACAGGCCATCACCGAAAGCAAAGCGGAAGAAGTTTGTAATTCTTCCGACACAGAGGATCGCGAAGACGACGAATCTGCATTGCTTTCTGTTCAGACGAGAGAGGTTGACGATGTGGGTACTGCTGGAAGAGGAATGGCTTCTTGTCAATCTTGTGACGAAGATGACGAGTCCAAAGGTCGGAATATCTCATCAGGTTCAGAGGAGGGTATGCCTCGACAAGAGTGTGACAAAGCATCACAAACAAGCACCATGGGTTCAAATTCGAAGGAATCCGTCAGCAGCACCGTGTCGAGAGATTCCACCGTGAGCCACACCACCAGCCAAGAAACTCATGACGTGCACGACAGCAAAAGTTGCACCACCGATTCCGAAAAAAGGTTTGATGCTGTTGAGTCGATGAGTAGCGCCAGTTTGTGGTCGTCGGCGAGTGGATCTTCGTCAGGTCTTTTAGACGAGCGTGTCAATTGGCTTAGCGGGCTCAGGAGGACCGTGGCCACTAGCAGCAGCAGCGCAGAATCGATGGATGACCAACATCGGCCTTCAGAAAGCAGGCCGAAGGATGGTAAGTACAGCGTTTTGGCGCTGGATGTGGGACTGTACTGGAAAGGATCTTTGCGGAAGAAGAATGCATATACAGATATCCGTGTGCTACCTACCATTGCATATCCTGACTTGCCGTGCTCTTTATCCTTCAGCCTTTTGGTCATAGACTGAGTGGTCCACCTCATATATTGTTGTAGGCCTACGCGTCGACAGGATAATCTTTGTGTGTCTCTTGTTGCAGACCGTCATTCCCACGATGCTGACAGAAGGGGCTGCCCCAGTGGAGCCAGGAATCTACTGTGGAAGGACAATGACGATGAATTGATGAAAAGGCGATATAGCTGGTTCGCGAACGGTTCAAGGGGCAATGGGCCGTGTCAGAACGAACACAGCGATTGTGAATATTCCAATAGCGACGAAGACGTGAAGGTTTCAAGCTCTGATTTGGATTACTCTGATGATACCGATTGTTGCACTCGGGGCAATGAAGCAAATAATCACGGGGATTCTGGAAACGTAAATTCATCATCCAGTGAGGACGACGCCTCGGATAATGCCAAAAATAAGAGGAGAAAGCGAAAAAAACGGAAGCCAGCCCCAACAACGTTTGTTTTTTCGACTGGTGGTGTCTTACCCAAGGGAATGTCCAGCAATAAGGACAAAAAATCCCCCATCGTCGACAAGAAAGATAAAAATCACCCGATGTATCAGAGGACGAAGAAGAAAAAGAAAAGGTCGTTGAAACCAAATGTTCCCGAGAAGTTGACTGTGGTTAGTAGTAGTGGGAAACATACTCAGGCGTTGACGTTCCAACAACGAGGGGGCCAGTGCCTCTTTACAGGGAACAGGGATAAGATCTAATCAGTTAAATCTGAAAGAAAAATTCATGAAGAAAAATAACAGTCTTCTTTATTGAATGGCGAAACGAGCGAAAACGTTAACTCGTACAATAGATACAGCATTAAGTAAGCGATCAGGCGAACTAGCTATCACCAACGTTTGGCAGCCAAAGCAGGAACATTATGCATTTACACATAAGGAACAAGCAGACAACGCTGATATTAATGCCGCAGCTCTTTCATAAATTCTCATCATCGTGAACTGTCAGTTCCACATGTGCTTTTTAACTTGTTATTTTATGCAAGATCACCGACTCGATTGCCGTGCTTCAGTTACTTTTGACACAGTTGAAAAAATAACAAATAAGCAAGATTTGATGAACAATATCGATGTAGGCCTACTCCAAAATAAAGTGTCCGCGTTTGCTGACAAAACATTATTATCCACTTGGTTTGAGTTTGATTAGCATCCCTTTGCCAAAATGATCATGCTGGTCTGTTGAACGAAGCAGTCATTGACGTCACAGAGTCTCCACTGTGGATGGCATCGGATCTCAGACCAGTCGAGTAGCTACTCGACTGTCTCTTTACATTCCTAGACGTCAGTTTGTCGCCAAAATCCAAACAACACATTGCGGAGCAACACTTCCCGACGTCCGACCTGACGGATCTCACACCGAATATCATGCCCGTGGCCACCAGAATCGGACTCAGAAAGAATAGGTCCAGAGAGGAATGAGCTGCTGCGTAGCTGATTTCGTACCCCAAGAGGACAAGCAGGTTAATGGTTATCAGTGGCGTCCAGACGACAAGGAAACAGATAAGAAAATAACCCGTCGTTCGGCTGACTCGGCTGTAGTTCTTCTTGCAAATCGGCGATTTCTGTCTCTCATGCTTACCCCTTAAGATAACCCGGTGGATTCCAACTATAATAAAGCAAGTGGTCAGGAACTGCATCGCTTGTAGAAGCAGCTCATACACGGCAAACAATTTGTTGACATATGGGTGAATACTGAACGATTCTCTAATGTCTCTTGTAAAGTTACTGCACATCGAGTCCGACTTGTGAAGTTGGATGTGACTGATTCCAATCCCGACGAACACGGGGCTGACGTAGCACAATAAATTGAAGAGCCAGGCCAGGACGATGTAGCCAACGGTCTTAAGGGGTGTGAACAGATCAGTTCGTCCCTCCGCTGTGCAAAGCATGTGGAAAGAAAATATCATTTGCGATGTCAGCGCTACAGCAGTCAACTCACGAAAGACGCTCACAATTCCCAAGCAGAAGGAATCGTCTTGTAGATCGAGTATAAATCCGAAAGCATAGACGGGGATATAAAAGAAAGAAATGGCGAAGTTTATAAAAGTCAAATTGAATACGATGATGACAATCGGACGATGATAACTGCGAGACATGCAGATTCCTATCAGGATGGCCAAGTTGAGCACGAAACCAATCATGGCGATGGTTATCCGAAAGGCAGACTCGGCTGCTCCGAATTGGGTGTGAGCACGATTTCGACGGAGATAGTAGTGATGGACACCGCCGGAAAACCAGTAGTCCCTATCACCCGCAGGTGGTAAAGCAGGCATGTTGTACAGAGTCAGTTCTCAGAATTATTAAGTAGATCCGATGGTGTTTTGGTGAACGATGCAACACAGATGCTCGTGTAAGTTCCTTTCAGATGACGATATTTTCAGTCCGATCCTCCTGGTTACGGTTAATCCGTGGGGAACGTTTCCTCAAACACGTTCGGAACAGCTAGCGATAACGTCGTGAGAGTAGTACGATGATTGAAGAAGTTCACAGAGGGTCATTGAGCAGCAGAGCAGGAGTCTGCATACAGCAACCTTATCCACAGTTTTCGAGCTGGAGATGTCCTGTTTGCTGGATGCAGATTTGAACGTATACCGACGACTGCTCCTCACAGCTCTCGAGCATTTCGAATGGATCTCGAGTCAGCTCACGTGCCGTCGTTGACTCTGAAGAGACACTCCCCTGGTATCAGATTAAAGAGGTTGAATTTGATATCCATGAAGACACGTTCTGTGCTTGGTTACCATCAGCGAGGAAGTCTAAACAGTAACTAATAAGTGGTCCATTGCCTGCACAAGACACACCCAAGCCGTTGAGTTAATTAGCTTTTAGCAATTGTATCTCCTACATCATCTTCACCTCCTTGCACCTGAACAATTGATCAATAATAGTCGCAGAGTGAAATGTACAGAACATTCCAGGTAAACTTGGTTTTCACGATTGGCGATACCATTCTGCTCAACCTCAGGGCGATTTCTAGAATTATGTGATTAAGGTTGCGTTGATTAGTTCCAAAGAATCGATACCTCGAGGCACTTCGACACCGATTGGAAGATCGGATGCAAAATTGTCAAAGGGATCATCCTCAGATAGATTAACATGATAGATTCGCGGAAAAAGTGGTGTTGGTATTACTGGTTTAAAATATCAAAACATGCTGAAGAGTAAATATTTCTTCAGTTGAGAAGGCAGCGGGATATCGTTTGACATGATGTTAGACTGCAGGGGATGGCGGATGGTTTCCCGAAGCTTTATCCTGCAATGTTGTTTCAATGAAAGTCCCGACAGCAACGAGGTCGACAACCACTTGGCACCTGTGGGGTTGCCGGTGATTTGGGTTGTGAAGGATGTATACCTTTCTGACAAGATAGGCGAAGGTTTCATGATTCCGGAATAAATCAGATGTTTCAAAATGCTGTCGAAATGGTCAAGGCTTGTCGTGTCATCGCCATTGCGATGGGCCGAACCGAGGCAGGATATGGTATTTGGGCAGATGCATATCAAATCGATCAAGTCAACACTTCCTACTGAGCAACAATGCGGTTTGGAGGCCATGATCATCGATTTCACCATTTTTGTACGTGTTGTGATCACAGTTGAGACATCGCCATCACCGCAAGAATAGTCAAGGAAGACCTGCGCAAAGTCGTGCAAGTGGTAGTCCAGAGGGGTTCGACCCGTTCCGTCTTTGACATCAGGTCTTGCACCAAATTCTAAAATGTCTTCGATTATAGACAGATCTGTTTCCATGGCAACACCAACATCACGCGATAACAGGTAATTCCCCCTCGCGGATGCTGACGTTAAATGAAGAGCTGAGAGCTGCAGGTTGGATCCTTTGGATATGTTCACGTCAGCACCATTCGTCAGAAGCACTCTGACAATATCTCGTTGTCCGCCACAGCATGCCCATATGATTGGGCTCATGGTACGGTGTCCTTTGATAACCTCAGTGGAAATGTTAGCACCATGTTCCACCAGCAGTTGCACTATATCTGTCCGTCCATTTTGTATACTCACACCCAAGGGTGTCGTGTCAGTTTGCTCGTTTACCTCTGCTCCATATCGCAACAGGCATTTTACCATGTCAATATTGCTGCTCCTGCTTGCCTCCAACAGGGGGTATCGTCGGATCTGATAGCAATCAGAAATAACAGTGCCTGCATTACAATACTGTTGAACACGATCGACATCCCCAATCACACTGGCTGCGTACAAAATGAGCGCGCTGTCAGATTCACCATTACCATAGTAACCAAGTTCGTCACATCGTTTGAGAATCTCTGCAATGATTTGACTGTTACCTGATGTCGAAATTGCACAGGCTAATGCATTCGTACATGCATCATTCTTCAACAAGTCTGCTCCCAAATCAAGCATCAGTTGGACCAACTCGATAGAACCCTTCTCTACTGCTGCAATCAAAGGTGAAGGATGGTGGCCATCCCCATTCACATCTACCCCGGCTTGGAAGATCCTTCGTACCATTGAAGTAGACTCGTCTTGTATCGCCAAATCCAATGCACGCTCTAATGGTAAAGAAGTCACGTCGGATGATGAAAGGATGTCATTCACCTATGGTAAAGAAAAAAGTGCTCAACGTAGTATCATGTATCTACATTCAATTTCTATGGTGCGAAATATCAAAATGTCATTTTCGATTACCACTACTTATTCGAAAGAACCTCAACTTCCGTTTGCTTGGGGCAGAAATTTGGAGTTCACCGCTGTAGAAGAATGGAAAAAGCACACTGCAGACGTCGTGTGAAGGTCCCAAGTGTGTATCTTCAACGTAATGTACATACCTACATGTACATCTCTCAGCATTGCAGAACCCTACAGACAGACTTAAGCTCGACATCACAATCTTCCAGAGGACAGAAGGAGCGAGCGAGCCTGGGGCCATATTCACTAAGCCTTCGCAAGTTTGAGTGCACGCAAGTCTATTGTTGGCTCCACGTGCCCTATTGTTCACCGACTGCCTTACAATAGATTTGCGTGCACGCAAAGTTGCGAAGGGTTCATGAATATGGCCCCTGATGATGATCTTACGATGATAGACTTTTACACCATTGCAGTGCTTCACGTCCTACCTGGTAAAGCTTGACTGTAGGCTAGCTTCCCTACAACATACCCATCCGTAGAGACTCAGAAGAATCGGGAATATCGAAATAGCTGCCGACGTACCTTAGATAAGTCATTGCAGCGTACCGCCTCGAGAAATTCATCCTGCATTCGCTCCATGGCAAAGTGTGCTAACGATTGAAACGGTCAGATGCTCCAAAGATGCAGACAGGCGCTCTGGAAACGAGAACTTCCATCCTCTTGCTATACATATCTCTTGATTTTTTGATTTTTCTCTGCATCTCCGACGTAATCACCACGAGGGTTACGTATTAGTTGTGGGTGACGCGTTCGATTCTTCTGTCTTGATGATGATCGATGAATGCAGTCGTTGGCGCGCTTGAGTCGTCGTAGTATACGAAGGTCACCTTGTGAGTCTCGAGTACAGGGGAGTGGTGGGAACTGGTCGAGTTAATGGAAATCAAGGCTGTGTTGTGTTCGGCTTATCTAATAGGCTGCGAGCTGGTATGCATCACGCCGGTTTAAACAAAGAATTCACAATGGGTTCGCGCACTCCATCAGTGAAGGGGCATGTTAATCGGCTTGTCAGTAGGCCTATACCCGGCGTATACAGTAGGCGTACCTCTAAATCGCAGCCGAGGCCTGCTGTACTGACCCTCCAGCTATAACGGTAGGCCTATTGAACTTTGTTCAATACAACTTAATCTCATGTTCGTACGGAAAATACACCGGTAGCTATACAAGTTTGGTGCGGTGAAAATGCTAATCGATCAGTATTTTTCAGACTATCGCAGATAGATGGCGCTGGAAAATTCCTATTCTTCTGTGCATGTTCACTTCTGTGTTCATGTAATGTTCTTACCAGAAAAAATAAACTTCTTACGGACTTACTTCGTATGTTCACGCTCGCTTCTCTCTTTAGCCGATGGATTCATAGAGTACCATACCATAAATTCTATACAGCATTTAACTTTCTGTATGAAGACTACAATGTAGGCCTGCGAAGAATATAAAAGGGCATGTTCTTTTTCGGAACATTTTTCCCAACTAATTTTTCATTTAGTTGCAGGTGTTTAATTTTCATGATAATTTCAGGTATAATATTTTATAACGTGAACTACATAATCATGAAAGAAAAATGTGACATTAGTTTCATTAATTAGGAAAACAAAGAGCATTTGCAAAATGTCTGAAATCAGCATGAAAGCAGTGAAATTATTCCCTAATATTTGTTGTACTGGGAGAGTAATGGTATTATTTATCATTCATCATAAAATCATTACTGAACATATTGGTTTTGCTGAAATATTTGCATAAAATCTGTGATTTTCTTCATTTCTGCACCCCTATTTATGTGGGGGGAGAACAGAACAGCACATCTAGGCCTGTCAGATTTGAATGGAATGCTGTGGTAAAGATTATAATCAATATCAGTTACAACATGTATAATCAACCATGACATGTGGGTAGGGTGTGATCGGTGGGACGTCAAATTCAAGTTTCCCTTTTATGACCTTATGCAACACCAACAAACCACTTCACTGATATTGACAATAATCTTTACCACAGCATTCCATTCAATTCTGACAGGCCTAGATGTGCTGTTCTGTTCTCCCCCCACATAAATAGGGGTCCAGAAATGAAGAAAGTCACACATGTTTTGCAAATATTTCAGCAAAACCAATATGTTTAGTAATGACTTTATGGTGAATGATAAATAATACCATTACTCTCCCAGTACAACAAACATTAGTGAATAATTTCACTGTTTTCATGCTGATTTCGGACATTTTGCAAATGCTCTTTGTTTTCCTAATTAATGAAACTAATGTCACATTTTTCTTTCATGATTATGTAGTTCACGTTGTAAAATATTATACCTGAAATTATCATGAAAATCAAACACCTGCAACTAAATGAAAAATTAGTTGGGAAAAATGTTCCGAAATAGAACATGCCCTTTTGTCGTGGTGTTCAGACTATCATACTCCACACCCAGAACGAACTGGTCAGGGGGTGTCAGAGAACATCAATAATGGCTGGTATTCATAAAAGCTAGCAAGTGCTTTTACTTCAAGTTTTGTAGTGCATTTACATTGGACCTCGCTGTGCAAATCTTAAAGCATTTGCTAACCTTTATGAATACCAGCAGCCAATAAGTGCAGGAACATTGGTTTTACAACATCGGTTTTCAAAACCCTCATTATTCAAACACCATTGTTCATCGAACAGCGCTTGAAAATCTTCCAGAGGACATCTTCTTTTGCCAGTTGAATTTAACATAAAAAGCAAACTTTCAACCAAATGATAACTATTAATCTAAACAAGTGCATAACCATTATAAATGAGGACAAGTTCAATAATTCTGTAATTATATACGTACATGTACATGTAGATAGATTACATCAAAAATAGATCTATTTTTGATTACATGTAATTCATTAATGTAATGTTTTGGCACATCCACTTAAGATCTACCATGCATTTTTCTGCCTATCTCCTCAGACCTGATAACATTTTCTTGTGATAAGCACGATTCCTAGATTATTGGTCCAATTAATGGCCATAAATTCATCTTTAAGTACCATAAAATATCACTGGCATTTGTCATCAACGAGAATTCGTATCTAAATGTACGTGTATGTCGCAGTTCGTTGCCTCTAAACGCTTTTCACATTACGTGATCGGGGACGACACTGAGTTCAATACCATCCTGCTCATGCTGACAGGTGATAGGGAAGGTAGGTACAACTTCTCAGGTTCCCATTTTGCGACTATAAAACACTGTTACGGTCATCCCTTGTCAATTTCAATCTCCCCAGTGAGTTGGTTTGGTCAACAACAGCGCACAGCACATGTTGATGCCCACAAGGAACTGGGGCCATATTTATGAAGCCTTCGCAACTGCGTTCACGCAAATCTATTGTTCGGTTGCACATGCCCTATTGTTCACGCACTGTCTTACAATAGATTTGCGTGAACGCAAAGTTGTGAAGGCTTCATAAATTTGGCCCCGGTTAATTCATCCAGATCATTCGGACCACTGGCATTTCCAGCTTTACACCTTCAGGGCACAATATGATGTGCATAACAAATGACCGGCAAAGAACAATGCAAATATGACAATGAGCAACTAAGATAACGTAGACTATGTAAGATATGCCACGCATCTGTGACCAAAAGACTAGACGCCTTGCCAATATGGGCGAGGCAAGAACACAGAGTCAAGAAATGCTCCAAACAACCGGATATACATGTATGTGACAGCAGAAATTCTCTCCACCAAGACCGACGCCAATTGATCATTAAACCAACCCACGTAGTTCTTAATCTTTCCTTCCTTTTTCCAACTTGCAGGGTTAGCAGGAATAGAACTCGGTACCAAAGTATGACGGTTGGCGGAACGTGGGCTACAGCATGAGAAGCGTCTAGGGAAAGCTGCGGTTGGCGGAACGTGGGCTAGCATGAGAAGCGTCTAGGGAAAGCTGCTTTGATGGATATCATGGCATTGGATTTACATGTTCTTTTTTGTGCCGTGGTTGTTGCCCATGTTGCAGGACTGGTTCTTGTGCCGAACATGGATTACTCCGCCGATGTCAAACTTGGGGATATCAACATCGGGGCCATCTTGCCTATCCATCAATACAACGTAACAGCTTCATGCGGCGGCAGTCGCAGAGAACTCGGCGTTCTCCAACGAATGGAAGCCCTTGTGTTCGCCATTGATGAGATCAACAACCGAGCGGATCTGTTGGAGAATATCACCTTGGGATATGTAATTCTTGACGACTGCTACAAGGAAACTACAGCAGTTGGTAAAGCATTACAGTTCGTCACAGCAAAGGATTCATGCGCCGCAAACGTTACAAATATGACGTCATCATACCAATGCAAAACGAAGACAACATCATATGACGTCATCGGGATCATAGGATCCGAGAGTAGTGCAAACAGTATGAGTATAGCACAAATATCTGGCTTATACAAAATCCCACAACTTAGTTACTTGGCTACCAGTCCAGATCTTGACAGTACGTACAGATTTCCATATTTCTTTAGGATCGTCCCGTCCGATTCGTACCAAGCAAGAGCATTGATCGACTTTCTATCATATGCTAATTGGACTTACGTGTCCATCTTGTACACCGACTCAGCCTATGGTATCACTGGATTCCATGCTTTGCAGGACGTTGCAAAAGAAAACGGTATATGTTTTGCCTCTTCCATTCCAGTCGCCTACAACCTTTCAGATAGACAGCTTGACAAAATCATTTCAGATCTATCTCATTCTTCTATAAAAGCGCGTGCTGTCATATTGTATGCTCCTTTGGAAGTTGCTCGTGGAGTCCTAATGGCGGCGAAGAGAAATGGTCATGCGCAGACCTTCACTTGGATCGCAAGCGACGCTTGGGGACGGAATATCCAGGACTATGAAGGATTAGAGGAGGCCGCTTGGGGGGTCGTGGCAGTCAAAGTCGATTCTCGAAACGTTCCACGATTCGACGACTATTTTTCCGAACTGCTTCCAAGTGTTAGGACAAATAATCCCTGGTTCAGAGAATTCTGGGACGATGTCTTCAACTGTTCTTACGGCGGTTGCACTGGAAACGAACGTTTTTCGAATAGTTCCCATTACACCCCAGATACGCTGACGTCACTGGTTATCGATGCCGTCTACGCGTTTGCCTACGCAATTGATGACGCGATCCACACAAACTGTACGGACAGCAGAGACCCCTGTTACTTGAACTCCTGCTTGAACGTCGACGTTCTTACAGAAGCCTTACAACGTTTAAGTTTCCAAGGTGAAACAGCTTATTTTACATTTGATAACAAAGGGAATGGTATTCTCGACTACGATTTCCAAAATTTACAAAAGATAAACGATAGTTTTGTGTTAGTTCATGTCGCTACTTGGAGTGAGGGGAAAGGATTGCTCTTCGATGGAGCTGAATTACAATTCAAAAACATGTCAAGCATTCCCAAATCAGTCTGTTCCGAGCCCTGTCGCCCTGGGTTCTCCCAGGAAATGGCAGACTACGCTAGCTGTTGCTGGACGTGTGAGCCTTGTCGACTTGGTGAAATCTCCGTCCAAGAGGAAGGTACAGTGAAATGTGTTGCTTGCCATAACCTTACTTGGCCCGATCCCACTCGAACAGTGTGCCTCGATCTAATTCCCGAATACCTTGGCTACAGTAGTATCTTTGGCGCTGTGCTGGTCGGGGTAGCCGGTCTCGGTGTTGTCGCAACCTTTCTCGTTGGCATCCTCTTTGGAATCAACAATGAACACAAACTCATCAAAGCGTCGGGAAGAGAACTCTGCTACGTGATGTTATTCGGCGTCTGGTTACATTACAGTGCTGTTTTCGTCTACATCTTGAAACCGAGCCACTGGAGTTGCATAGTTAACATGTGTAACTTCAGCCTCAGCTTCTGTTTGGTCTATGCACCACTGCTGACAAAAACCAATCGCATCTACCGAATCTTCAAAAGCGGCCGCCACGGGAAGATTCGTCCACCGATGATTGATGCCAAGTCACAGCTGATGTTTACCTCGTTGCTGGTGTCTGTGGAGGTAATGATTTGATTATCCCCAAAGGGTAGCAAATATCGACCACAAACTGGATTAAGAAGTATTGTAGGCCAATATGTTGCCGGAGACGGTTAGCAACAACGTTCAACATACAACGCCTGCGAAGTTTTCGTGTGTGGTACTAGGCATTTAGATCTGCTTCATTCGTTGCTTCCAGCAGCACTCAGCCATCATTCCTGTGAAGGATGCCGTAACTTCAAGTTTCCTTTACTGACGGCTGAGATTTGAACTTCACCACAACTTTTTTAAACTTCTTCTTTGCAGGTTCTTCTGCTGGTCGTCTGGATCCTGATAGACGCCCCTACTCCCGACACATCCGTTACACGTAGTAGTGGAAAGGAACAAGCTACACTGTACTTATTCTGCTCGGTCTCCATGGGGTCTTTCGGCTCAATTCTCGGCTACAACCTTCTTTTGATATTCGCATGTTGCTTCCATGCATTCAAAACACGAAAACTCCCAACGAACTTCAACGAGTCTCGATTCATCTCATTCTGCGTCTACACAACTGTTTTGATGTGGTTGGCTTTCTTCCCTGCCTACGTTGCTCTTTCCTTTGGGTACTACAGGACATTATTCAGTTGTTTGGCCTTGCTGATGAACGCAACAGTTCTCTTGATCTGTTTGTTTGGTACAAGGCTGTACGGCGTTTACTTCGTGAAGAAATGTGACCTTCATCTAGTGTCCACTGGGCCCGCCAACCATAACATGAAAAGCGCGGCCCTTGCCGTGAACGCCACAGTGTCGATGAGCAATCCGGGGCAAAAGATAGTACCAAGGAGACGGTCGGAACCGACTGAAAGCAGAGAAGAGATGGTCGAGCATTCCATAGAGACCATAGAAACTTCTCATTCTGACAATGATGTTGACCTTGTAATAGCCCAAGGGGAGTTAAGCCTACCTGTGGGGACTGCTCGAACCAGGACGGACAGCACAATTCTGAAGCTGTCTGTTCCCGAGAAGACCCGCGCTGCGAAAAAAACTGATGAATGTTGATGCAAGATTTGATAGCAGACCGTGAAGCTGCAGAGAATGCTTATTCTATGTAAAACAAATACGCAGTTGATGACAATTTAAAATAGGTGTTCCTAAAATAGGAGATGAACATTTTCCAATAACGACTATTTTGAGTCATGCTTAACTCTATAAAATTTCATCAAAACAAGTCAAAGAACCTGAATCATGTATTTATAACTGATTCGTAGTACATTTAACACATCCCATGCCTTTTGTCTTCGACTCAGTCACGATGGAGACCAATGATACTTCACCGACCATTGACGGCTCATTTCAACAACCACTGCATTTCCCTGATCTCGAGTTGGTGCAATTCCTCTTGAACAACTGCTTCACAATTCTCCTCGTTGCTTTTGGACTCCCAGGGAATGCTATGGCTTTCTTAGTGGCCACAAAGAAGAGCAACAGCCACTTGTCTACCTGTAGATACATGGCTGGTCTTGCACTGGCCGATAGTATGGTCCTTGTCAACTTTACGTTCATTATCATATTCATTTTCTGGAAGGTTGGATTCGACTTCATGACAGACAGGCGTCTTTTATTCAGGTACCGTCAATGCTTTTTCGATTCGATTAAACAGCAACATCAAAACTGAAGAAAGTGATGGAATAGGTTCGGTGAAACCGTGCACCACTGTCCGAGGCAAAGGATTGACCATTCAAAATTGATGACGTGCTTTTCTCCTTCTTCATATTATAGCGCAATGGGGACGCTAGCTCAACAGAGGGCAGCACACCGAAACCCGGTCCTAATACAATGGACGCCTTTTGTCTGGGAAATTGATCAGGACCGGGATGTCAGTTTCATTTCAATAGTTTTAACCACTAGTGACACCTATTGACAAAGTCTGCTACCGTCCCCAAAATTTTAGCGGTCCTGTACAACATTAAATTGTCCTTACTGGTGCTCAATCAAACATGAATAGGTCGGCTTAGCATCGAATGGGGATCCTAGCTGCGATAGATGGCAGCACACCGAAACCAGGTGTAATATATGAGAGTGTCTCCCGTATGACTCATCTTGTCCAAACAAGGCTATCGACTCCGTATCAACTCCGTCTTTAGCCTTGTCCGAATCATGTCATCTTTTCCGTTAATGCATAAATTATTAATGAACCTGACCCCTACTTGACCCCGCCTCCGAGCCAATCAGAACTCGCGAAACAAATCACCGTTGGACACTTTCTTTGCTCTTCACGCTCGCATCTGTAACACGGATTTTGATTGGCACGTCGATTTTCCTTCGCGCCCCGATGATTGGCTGAGGCTCTCACCCCTCAGAAACGGGAAATGTGGTGGATTCGAACCAGGCTAGATGGCCGTGAGGCCAGATAGACTGGTGGGAACCAGATGGTATGACTATGCCCGCTTTATTGTTCGGCGGACACTCAAATACAGAAAGACATGTTGATCAGTGCCGCCCCCATTGTCACGTCGCGGCTTATTCCGTCAATCTTTTGTTGGAAGGCACTGGCAAACGGGGGGCAGTGAAAAACATTACACCGGTCCTACACAATGGACGCCTTTTGTGTGGGAAATTGATCAGGACTGGGCCCGGGGGACTGGGATAATGTTCATTTCAATAGTTTTAACCACTAGTGACACCTATTGAGACAGTGGAGGACTAGGGTCCCCATTGGAACGTAGTGTCTCCTATTGGTCAACTGACTGATTCCCATTCATGTGCAGCTGACGAAGTTTCCCACGAGATAGGTAGGCCATAGACCCAAATTTGGTCTCTTAGACGAAAGGACTGGAAGGCTGATCACTTTTAGTGGGTCTTTCATTGGAGTTCGAATTCCTTTCCGTTTCAGGTTTTTGTACTTCATAGCCAATGCCGCGGGGATATCATCAGGGCTGTTTCTTGCCGAGATGACCGTTGACCGCTTGATCGTAGTCTGGGCACCGATGAAGGCGGCATCAATATGCACACCTTCGAGGGCCAGTAAGGTTATGGTAGCCACAGCTGTTATTACCTTCCTGTTGAACGCCAATATGTTCTGGACTTTCGACTACAAGACAATCCCGATGATTGGTAGGCTAATGTATCGATGACTTAAGCGGTGAATCCACCTGTGATTTTCAACCTGATTTTGCTTTGCGACTTGCTTTGCAACTGGGCACTCAATCGCCGTTAAGTGGACTCGCTAGACGTGATTTCCACCAATGGCGAAGATGTGGTCAATTTCTTTCGGCGACCGGTATAGCTAGGAATCCACTGCTGATTTTGTGCGTTGCGACTTGCTTTGCAACCTGCGACCTGCGATTGAATACGCAGGTTGCAGGTTGCAAAGCAAGTCGCAACGCAGAAAATCAGCAGTGGATTCCTAGCTTTAGTGTCCACCATGGCGGAATGGTCAATCATTGGCCCATTCCATCATCCGAATCGTAGACTGCAGACTTGCATTCACCATTAGAAGATTGAGTAATGGCGATGCAATGCAGCAGTTTCGTCGATTTTTCCCTGCCATTTGCCGTGTCTGATGTGAAAAGGGAATCACGAGTTCTTCCCCACTGAAACTATTTACAAAAAAATCTGTGATGTCCAGTGTGCTCCCTCTATCATCTTTTCCAGTTTTGTGTGTTACTTTTGAAATGCCATATGACACCAACAACCCCCTTGTAGGGGCTATTGGTATTTTGCGTAACGTAACGTAACGTAACGTAACAAACCTCGTCCCTATGTGTTTTCAAGGTCTGGTAAAAAGGTGTTTTCAGTGCTTTTCAAAGCGTTTCTGGTATAAATATAATGATATCTGTTTAGATAATTTGTCTCTTTCGCTACCCACCGCCTACACAGGAGTTACATGTATTTGAATTGATTGTGGCTTATTTTAGGTACAGAGGTATTGGAACCATCGACACCGGACATTCCCTACGCTGCACTGCTCATGACCACCTATCACCTTGTCTTTGGGACGATCTTGCCGTTCTCTGTCATCCTCACCTGCAACGTCTTCATCATCATCGGTGTCAAGAGAGCATCAAGTCGAAGAAAACACCTTGCAAGCAAAGCCGACGATGGGAAGGCACCAGCGAGTACACACATGGTCCGAATGCTGGTCATGGTCAGCCTTGCCTACATGTTGCTTTCGATACCAATGAGGCTGTACGCCATCGTATTGGATATCCCTGCCGTACAGAAACGGTATGACCTGTCCAAGCCCTACTGGTTGCTGCGGTTCGACACTGAATATTGGGCATGCGGGCACATCTGGATCTCAAATTACGTCGTTAATTTCTACGTCTACTGTCTTGCAGGCGGTAGGAAGTTTAGACATGATGTTTGGGATGTTGTACCGTCTTTCTTCGCCTGCTGCAAGTAGTCGATTGATCGTCAGACAGAACACGGCCATGTTGTTGCCAGCAAAATAGTTCCCTATCTTTCAATGGTTATACCAAATCAATTGCGTACGTTCGTTCTAATTGGCGTTATCGAACGCATTGATGAAAAATTGGTGGAAATGTTACCAGAATCAGAATGTTACTAAGTAGGCGACGTACATGTACGGGCATAGACACTGCAGACTCGCAGTAGGCCTGTGCGTGCTTGAGTAGCCTCTGTGATGAGGTATCAAAATAGACGACTCAAGGTTAGAAATACATGTAATATAAGAACTGATAATGCATGACTGATGACACTAAAAGAACGGATATCAAAAGGCAGATGAGTCGGACTGGACTGACTGGACTATAGAGTTTTCGCAAAGCCCCCGAAACGCTGTTCTCTTCGAGGCATCGAACAAAGGGATTGGCGTTCGCGTTGGCGTTTCGGGGGCTTTGCGAAAACTCTATACTTTTCGCAAAACTCCCGAAACGCCAAAGCCAATCCCATTGTTCGATGCCACGAAGAGACCACCAAAAAGGATAGACGTTTGTGACGGTGTTTAGTTCGGGGGCTTTGCGAAAACTTTAATGCGTCATTCTTTACTCGAATGAAGCGATGTCGTCACTAAGTTGGTTTCACCACACTGTCTTGCGATACATCCACCAAAGTTCCTCTTCTGTCGTTTACTTTTGTTGTCTTCATGACTTTGTAAAGAATACTTGAGCGACATGTCAGAGAACTAGCATTGATGCCAACGGGTTACAACTTTAGAAAGCATAGAAAGAGGTCGCTTACACAGCGGGTAGCTTTTCGAAGTTTTAAAGTTGGTAATGGGTTAATACGTTCTTCGACACCGTTAGAAATAAGAAAGAAAGAACGATGTTGTCATTTGGCAGTACATATAGACGGCCTAGATTTAATTTACTTCTTATGTGATATGCAGGATCTCACTGGCCTACTTCGCCAAGGAAAGGAGGTACGGATGGGTCGTTACGCGGGGCTGGCTGCCACGAAGATTTTGGGAAAGAACGGGGATCGTTTTTGACCAGTTTGTGGCATTTGATGATGCCAGTTATAATTTCTTATTTTCAAAGTATACTCATCAATCGTCGGGCATTTACTTGTACTTACCTCAGGACATATTCACCTCGTATTTTTCAATGGTAGTCGTTCAGCGTGAATAATCTTCTTTGTGTTTGTGACGGACCTTTCTGACGTTCGTGAGATCTCACTTCTAACCTTGAATATAGGAAGGCTATACAATCGTCATCGATCATGTCGATTGGCCAACTGAAGGGAAACGAAGGAATCGCCAGAAAGATGCAGTGTGCTGTTTTTTTCGGGATATTGCTCCAGATTCAGGTAAGGGCGATGAATGATGAGACTGAGAAACTGAGGAGAAAATGATGGTGACAGTTGGGCCTCCGTTGTAGAATTCGTATCAAAGTCTTGGTGTGGCCGTTTCCTGAAAAGAAATCAGTCGTATTCAACGCTAGTTATGTGGTGTATGAATGAAAAGACCATGGTGTTGACACCGACAGAGCTTTTTGCCAAGTCACCCATCACCGTCTGCGGAAAGCAAAACGTTATCACTGGCATGGCTGCGTCAGTGGCTGTAGGAGGGAAAGAAAATGTCTCCGATATAATAACGGCAGGCCAGCAAAGAACAACCCATTTTCTGGGTCTGCATGGCCAAGGTCGTACCCTTGCGTATGTCTAGCCAAACTTGAATAGGAAAAGCAACGTCGGTTGGCACCGTCTCACTCTGGGGATGTTGGTATTGGCAGGGACTAGTGTTGTTGTTAGCGGCGGGCCTGTCTGCCATGGCTGATGAGGAGAAGTACCTACACTGGGTACATTATTGTAAGTTATAGATGATGTCCCAGTGTTTGGTAGGCCTACAGCTGCTGCAGTCAACCCGAATTAATTTTTGTTGATATACCACATATTCTTATCTTATCATCGAATACTCTGGGAACTGCATCGCTTTCAACTGTGCCTTGGCCAAACCTTCCCACTGTTCCAGACTGATTCCACAGACTGATGCCACTACACCGCTCTCCAACAAACTGTGCCCCAATAGTGTTCACGTCGTTCGCAATATTTCAAGTCGGAAATGAAGTATACAATGCTCTTTGCACTGACTCCTTTTTCTGCGAAATTTAAACCGTTTAAGGTTTTTATATGATTGTTAGCGACAACCTTTCACACTCACATCCTGGGCCAATGTCAACATCGGCAGCAGCCACGACTCATGTGTCATTCAGTTAGACCTACCGGTATATATAACTAGTTATTTCATGATGATTAGGATAAATAGTACGTGATTTCCATATTTTACATGTACACATCCTCTTGCAACAGGTCCTCTAAAACGCGCTCCCCTACTCGCACGTCCGATTGTAACGCGCTATGCAGAGTGGAAATGCCCTGGGTTCCCAGGATGCTTGGTAAACATAAATCGCCGGTTCGTTTGAAACAAACTACGAACAGGAGGATGCACCATACGTTTTCGAAGAACTTATTGTTGGTGATAACCATGAGCTGCATTTGCAACGTCCGCAAGGCAATAAAGATTAATGCGAACAAAAATCCGGATACATAAGTGTTAACATACGTATTTGAAGAGAAGGAAGCAGGGTCAGAGGGTAATTGGAATAGGGAAAAGAAATAATGATGTTTATAGTGCAACAATCGACGGGGCAATTGTGTGCACACGAGAGTCGAGATCCATATAAATTACCCATCGAGAAAGAGGAACTCGGAGTCATTAATAGGCTCGAAAGAAAATCAGACCTTGGCCTAAAAGTGCATCGATTAATGTTGGTGACTATAATTGCATTTCAACCATCACTTTGATGGTCTATTGTCGTAGCACGACCCGAAAATCATCCGCATATCTTTATTTGAAGATCACCAAAGCGAGACGTATATTTACCGAGAATCCAGAAATTACTCTAGGCCTATTTGATATTCTATCGGACACAAAGGGTTGTTTCGGTGTGGCGTGTCTCAAGTTCCGTTCGACACTAAATCTGCCGTGGTCTGGAAAAACCTAGTAAATCACATTTTGATCAAAATTGAGTTAGGACCATTTTTGGACTCACTAGGATTTACCCCTTCATGAAATGCATTAACATTGCAAAAATATCAAGTAGCTTCCGAGATATTGATCAGGCAGAACCTAGTAGGCCTAAGTCTCACATTTTGATACTCCTGATCAGGAAAACCTAGCAACTACGAGCAGCCTCCGGTTCAGTTATTTACGTCTATTGTTCTATGTACAGCATGGCTGATTCAGTCTGCAGTCATACTGGCGTTGTCAAAGTGTCTCAGATACTTTCATTTAAAATTGTAGACTGGGTAGTTAATAATGAATTCACTTGAAAAACTGATGCTGAAGTTGGCTGTGGAGAAGGTGAAAAGATGTCAAAATGCTGATTATAATGCTAGTAGGCCTAGAGAAGCGGGCACCCGGGTCAACACAATCACTGCTCACTCTCCTGTATCCCACGGGCTAAATCCCACGATTTATCAGTTTTTGCCATTTTTCTCGAAATGGTCAAATTGTGACTTACTAGGTTTTACCAGATGATGGCAGAAATGGCAACTTAGTAAATCCATCCACAAAGTGTGAAGTACGGCAATGCAAGTTCCGTTCCGCGCCCTATAATAATGCAGGTGACATTTCAAGTAGGCCTGCTGACAGCGGTTGGATTCAGTACAAAAACCAGTTGTCGAAACATCATTTCATTGTATATAATGGTCACAATTAAGTGTCCCAACACCAACTACCAATTATATCCCAACACCGACCGCGTCACTATTACTCAAATGTCATGGCAGAATATATCGAGTAATGTGTATGAAAGGGTATAAAAGAGCACAATATTTGCTTTCACGTTTCTTTTGTGCGGACTGGTACACCTAATGAATTTCGTCACAGGAGGATATCTCGGTGAAAATGTCCGCCCAAAATGCATAGGCCTACGCTGGTAGGAAGGAATGAGGAGCGGGCACCACCTACATGTCGAACTTTGAACACTTCCGTAAAAACGTATAACGGGGGTTATAGTGAAGATTTACTTGGAACAGGAAGGTCATTCTCGTTCCACAACAGACAGTAGATGTAACATCCAGGAACGCCATACTCTGACCCACAGTGGGAAGATAGCTATGCGACTGACGAAAACCGACGGAAGCTCAGCATTGTTGTTGCAATTGTATTTTTCATTCATAACCTGAATAGTTCTACCACTATGAAATAGCTACATCTTCGAATGAAAAAAAAAGGATATGAAAAATAATGTGTGGGTAATGACACAATTGCTTGGCCTACTATTTCGATCATTATTGAACCATTTGATGCAACTTAAACCTTGATCGGTATCGTTCCAGGTTCTCCTTGCTGTTGCTTCAACAGATGAAACAAAAAACGGCGACGAGTCAGGTATGATTGAAGCAGCCAAAGTAACTTTAAAACTTTATACCAGCATCTGTAAAAAAGATAGAGATTATACAATTTGTCAACAATCTCGTCACACCCAACAGATGCACTCTTGGCAACAGTAAGCAATTGAACAACGGTTGGCACTGAGTTGCAGGTAACGTATTTATGATGAGCCATCTGCTCAGTATAGGACTAAACAAAAGAACTGTATACCTAAACATTGTGTCATCAGCCGTATGCATTGACGGAAACTGACTTGCCTTGACGCCGGCTTCATTACTGTGCCCTGGTTTCCCAGAACGCGAAATAGAAAAACGTCCCTAAGAGATCACTGGGGTGAAAGAACAATTACCATTCGTTAGTTCGATCACAGTCTTGTTAACTGAAACAAAACACTCGCTTCCGTAACGTGTTTTCCTCGTTTTTTTAATGAAATAACCTTCACCCCGAACTTACGTTGATTCATCATGACTTGCATGTAATTAGGGAGGAATGACAACAGGATTTCTCACCCAGAGTTCGGGTCATAGCGTACGCCGTTTTCCTACCGCCATCAACGTTACAGTACAATTTTTATTTTCCAAGAAAGCATCCCTAAAATGAATTGTGTTCACCTTATGAGGACACTAACCAGTGGAATGTACAATATAGTATTCGTCCCTGCTTTAATTATAAGTAGGCTAATGATGATTGCATGGCTCTTACAACAGAAACACCAAGGACGTATGATAATGTGTTTTTAATCAAGAGGTAATGTGTGTCAATTCAGCATTTGGGCTGACAACGACCTCCTTCATTTCTATTGCGAGTCATCGAAATGACTTCCCATTGTCTATTCTGTTGCAGCCAGCGCTGGAATCTTCGGAAGCAGCTCAGGAGAATCCATAACCATCGTCCCCTTCCTTGCCAACGCCGATGGCAGCCTCCTTTCCTACGACATCTCAGGGACCCCGCGGCGTCACCGCAACCGGCGCAGCGCGGATGACGAACCACCTGCCGATACCCTCTACGTAGTGGTCCCCATGGAAGAGGAGACCATCGTCCTGGACCTCCAACGGTCGACCCATCTCGTGGCTCCGCATGCCATGGCGCAGTCTTGGGAGAATGACACAATGATAGGGCGCCGCATACGCGATGATTGCTTCTACAAGGGGAGTATACGAGGAATGAGAGGTTCCAGGGTTGCTGTCAGTAGCTGCCATGGTCTGGTACGTTTTCAAGGCCTCGTGACCCTCTTAATCGTTTGAGAATACAATGTACAAACAAAGGCACTGTTTGCCACCGTGATGCAGTTCGGCATCACGGTGTTTCAGGGTTAGTAGTCTCAAGACCACAATGAATTTAATGACTTTCAATGACTGTTTTAAAAACTTTTCAAAGACTTTTCCCCCAATTCCTGAGCATCTTACCCATGCCAAAGTATACATAAACATCGAGTTTTGAAGCAACTTTCATGAAACAGAAAATGATAAAATGTCGCAGTAAAGTAAGTTCCTCATCTGTGTTGGCTGTTGCCATCTTCAACCACCAAGGGTTAAATATCAGTCCTGTGCAGCAAAGTTTGAAACAGACTTGTTTACCAGTTTGGAATTGGTGAACAAGTCTGTTTCAAACTTTTCGACTTTCACCCCATTCGTCCACCACTGAACCTCATCTTCCTTTGAACAGCAAGGCTTGATCGAGACCGACACGACGGGCTACTTCATAGAGCCGTTGGATGGAGCCAGCGGAGGTCAACAGCGTCATACCATCTATCCAGAGGGAGAAATGAGAGGTGCCGCGAGGAGATCGCGCTTATCTGACGTCACCGAAGGTAAAGTACCGCACATTGCCAAAAAGAAACATTCAGCTACCATTGGTGCGAATGTCCTCTTCGTTACTTCATATGCTGCATGCTCCCTTTACTTCACTATCAGCATTTACCTTTTCAAGGTCAAGCTCTAAAATGCGGTAAGAAGCAACTTGTGTCGGCAATTTGACCATATGAACAAAAAAACTCAAGAAAATGAATAAGTCATAAAGGTACCGCCAAATGTTACTTACCATTTTTTCTTGATAGAGGACGTCATTTCGTATCACCAAATGTTGACGGCGCTGCACACAGCAGAACCTCGTAGGGTTCGTCAGAAGCGGCATGACGGACCTCACCGATACAATCTTGAAGTGGTGCTGGTGGTGGACGGCAATCTTCGGAAATTCCATGGCATAGACAGAGTAGAGGAGTATCTAATCACACTCATGAACATCGTAAGTAGTTCAGCGCCCTCTGGTCAGTCTACTTCATCTGATACTGACGAATGATTCTGCTGTAGAAACTATAGCCTTGGTGTCTCAACGTTGGTTCTAGAACCCTTGCCATAGACAAGAAGGGACAAGTGGCTTTCACTGTTTGCCGTACCCTGTATCTCCACTTCAAAAAAGTCTTTCCTCGTCTTATTGTCAGGTTGATGAAGTGTATCACCATCCGACCCTTGGACATGTGATCAACATCGTACTGACCAAGATAGTCTACCTCACCCAGAAAGAGGTAGGTTGGCCACTATTTCCTTGATTCTTTCGTAAAGCTTCGATACGATGACGTCTTGGTACTTGCCAAACTAATGTATCAAAGATTTCGACGATGGGGACGAAGCACACATTATGACGAAGTCGTTTCCAATCGCTGGACCCTGCCTCTCATTGGAATCCGTGGTCTGGATTGCTTCTGTAAATTTTCCATAATTTCATACCAGTCCGAATGGTCGTTGATCTCAGTAGCTATGCTTCGTTGTGCCTACATGCCAGTACGTCGTGAATGCACTATCGCTACTTCGGCTTTCGTTGGAACGAATGGTAACTTGCGAAATAGAGGCAACGCTACCGAAATCTTCACTCGCAATAGCGATTGTACCTTGTTGTTCAGTTTTTAATCCATTTTTTTCTTGCTTTTACTTTTTCCTCTTTAAAAGAACAGTATGTTTAAGGTACGACTTGCGAATGAACCAATGCACAAATCTGTCAGTAATGCTTGTTACTTAGTTAGTTGCACCTTGTTACTAAATGATATCAAAAATTAATAAGGCGATCAGGTCAAGGCTTTTGACTTTCATCCCTGATGGACAACATCCCACAGGAACTCCTGATGCTATGCACCACCCGTCTTGTTCCCTCCTGTCATCCGGTCATCAATCATCGGAATCGACCCCTTATTTCCAATTCTTCATTTTCTACTTCGTCATTCACTGTCAAAATTCATCGCAGTATCACTGAATATAATATTCCTCCAATGCCGTATATACATGTACTTTCACATCGAAGAGGTCACTTAACAATACATATTAACAAGGCTCCGTCCCTTGGAATAACTATTGCCGTTAATTACCCATCGGCGTGCATGCCTGTTGATCATCAGGTCTTAACCCCTCCGCGCTCGTCGTCAACTTCACTTTAAAGTACAACGAACCAATAGCTTCGCCTACAGTCATTGTTGCCACACAATGAAATCGTCAACCGTGACACTCAATTGGTTGGGGTCGGCCTGATCCTTGAAGTTGGCATTCAATGCTTCACGTTAATGAATTGACCTCTTGATATGAAACTGCGGTATATTTACCTGTCCTTCACCATCAACGTGTACGTACTTTAGCCCTTCCCCGCACCACCACCATCACCAATTCTCCATAAAATCACCCAAACCACGCACCCTTAGTAGTTAGTGGTGTAAGTCACTTCCTAATCGTTTGTCACTCTTCGAACTTCACCTGTTTCATTGTTGACACATTTACAGCATTTTTTTGCAGTTGACTATGGATACGCAAAAGAGGATTTACAAAGAAATGGTCCATTTTGTCGATGAGACTCCTCCCCTCACAGGCATTTCTGGTTTATCTTCAAGGAATAGCCATGTCAATCCGAAATAACAACAAATATTTCACACCGTCATAATCATTTCTGATATGGGTATATACCATCGTCTTTGGATTCTTGTCACCTCTGGCCATTTCCTCTTTCGCTGGCCTTTTGAAGTACATCGATACAAAGCATGAGTTCCTTTTTCAGGCTGAACTTTTCATCGTACCCGGGAACGCCAAGGCTACCCTGGACCTTTTCTGTGTGTGGACGAACAGCATCCTGTTCAATCATCGACCAAAAGGTGAACCGATCACCTTTGAGTATGACTTTGCCATTTTTATCACCAAAGAGAATATTGGTCCTGCGGGTAAGTCCGGTTACGTTAGGCCTTGTGGAAGAGTATCGTTCAGTGTTAACGAGTATCTTGTCCAAATAGTTCAAATTTCACTATTTGACGAGTTATTTCAATGGACAAGGCTGGATGCTCTCCCGATGTCCATACGGGGTCGCTGCAGCATTCTTGCACCAACCAGCCTGTCACTAGCATTGATCACCTATCAGCCTGTCAATGGCATTAATAAGATACGTTTTCTTGTCACTTATGGCTTTGGTGATTGTCCTCAGTGATTTCAATATGGCTTCTTCTTATTCACAGGTTACGCCCCAGTTACGGGAATGTGCAATCCAATCCGGAGTTGTTCAGTAAACAGGGACGAGGGACTGACGTCTGCCTTTGTCATCGCACACGAGATAGGCCATGTGTAAGGACGTCTTTGGTTGACTCAGAAATTGCAGGGAGAATGCATCTCTCGGCCTGTATACGCCTCCCATCCGCCGAAAATACGGCAACCAGGCTCTTGTGAGATCTACGAATGCTCCGACTCCATGTAATGACTGATGCTCCGCCCCAGCTGTAAATCTGATCGCTCAGAAGCAGTGATGTCTCAAAGTTTCCTCAATCCACAATGCTTTGAGCGTTTTATTGCACCCATTTTCCATCCAGTGTTTGCGTGTTACTGCCGATAACCTCTTATTTTGCAACCATTCTCCAGGTTTGGTATGATGCACGACGGACAGGGAAACAACTGCGGTGGTGGAGATCCGACTGATGGCCGCATCATGGCCCCGCTTGTTCAGTCCACGTTTGACACCCACTACTGGTCACATTGCTCAGCAGCAATCCTTGAAGACATGATAGAGTAAGAAAGCAAGAAAACGTACAACACTCGACTCATCGATGAGTAGTCTATAGACAGAAAAAGCCTAACGGCAATAATGGTTCGCTGGTGTTAGGCCTACCGAGGGGCATTGTGAATATCAGTCAGCGCCACCATCGATGGCCAGAAGAACCAGGCTTGCATGCATGAACACCATCGGTGTACATGTATACGGTGTACTCCGGTGCTCGCGAGTGTACACACCGCCAGGACTGTTCGAATCTACGTATTTGAATCCCTTAGTTATCAACTAGGCATGGAAACTTTTGCTACACTTAAAAGAATGAGTTGAAGTTTGGTACCTCTGCATGATGAAGGGTTAGTCATGGCATCACAGCGTGTCGAACTTCTCAAGTGATGAAAAGGATGGCGGCCATTTTTACTGAAGCATAGTGTGCAGCTAAGATCATGTGATTCAATATGACCAATCAGAAGGCGTTCTCGAAAATAACCTCGAAAATTTCTCAAAAAATCGTACAAAAAACTCGAAGCCAGTGAAATAATTCAAATTTCTTTGTTCGGGAAACGCTTTGACCCCAAATGATTTGAATATGCATCAGTAGTCAATATGTCGTGAGAGGAAATGGGCGAAAAATCGGGGGCAAAATTGAACAATGTTAAACGTGTGCTGATTTTAGTGGTGAGAATGTCTGAATGCCAGCTCACCAAGAACCTGATGCCTCCTTGGAACGATGGTGAGCGATCAAAGTTTCGCAAGCCGAGTCAGTCGTCATAAACGGTACCATCTAAGTATCCTCCATACCCCGGCGGATTTCTCACTTTGCCTCTTTGGTTTCAGGCACTACATCTGCCTCAGAGACAGTCCCTTCGATGCAAGCTTTCCAGAGTATGAGAAGCCATACGGAGAAAATTGGTATCCTGACCAGCAGTGTCGACAGGAATTCGGAGATGGGTTCACGAAATGCAAAGCTGTGAGTATATTATAGACATGCCATACAGTTAGACCTACCGCGACCATCAGTGTCTGACGTACATGTACTTTCATCTCTTTTCAGTTTCCTTTGCCAATGTGTGACCAACTTTGGTGCAGCACTCCAGGAAATGAGATGATGTGCAAGACGAAGAAGTCGCCACCTTTGGATGGAACCCCCTGTGGACCTTACAATGTGAGTCAAACAACTCCTTAAACCACATCGTTTGATCCCACACGGGATTAGGTTGATTATTCTCACCACCACAGGCGCCACCGTGGAGGGGGTAGCAAAATGACCTTTGGTGACCACATTTTGAGTCGATTGGACTCGATCGGATTTCAGATCTTACTACGAAATTCTTGTATCTATGATGCTAGTGAGGTTTTGGAGTAACTGGCAATAACTGCATGCTGTATGATTTCAGTGGTGCATGGATGGTATCTGCCAACATAAGCCAGACATACCACCAGTAGATGGTGGCTGGAGCAACTGGTCACCATGGACCGAATGTTCGCGGACATGTGGAAATGGAGTGCAGTTCAGGACGCGATCATGCACCAATCCGAGGTGAGCTGATGTGTCATTCTCCAAATGTTTGAACTGTATCGAACGCCTTTGAACTGTATCGAACGCCTTTGAGCAGTCGAGAAGCCGAAGTGTGCAAGGATCGTCCAGTTTTTCTTTGAATTCAGGCCTGGTTAGTAGTTGTCCTGAGCGGTTTTCAACGGGCAACAGACTTCACTGCTGGCTAAGACGGTCTGATTCCTGGGGCGTGGTCGATGTGGATGGCCAATGAAACCCGCTCGACATCTTCGAAACCATGGTGAAAAGGGGCATAAAGTGTACAGAATCTTATTTCAGTCCCGTCAATAATGGCAGAGACTGCAGCGGCCATCGAGGAGAGTTTCAACTCTGCAATCAAGTGGTGAGCACATTGTTCTAGGTGCAATATTCTCTCGTATACTCACTCCGTTATGGAGATGCTTCGACCTCGGGCTGATGACGAATCGTGGTCCTGCTCGTGACGTAAGGGAATCTCGTCCACAGTTATGATTAACACTTCATTTACGTGCGCCTTTAACAAAATAGTATATACAAACTTTTCACCATTTGTATATTGGATTGCCGTGTTTGAGAGTATAATTTGGAGAGTCTAACAGACATTTTTACCGTCTTAGGTGTGTCCCCCGGGAACCGATCTTCGAGCAGCCCAGTGCAGCGCCTTCGATCCCGATGTCTACCGTGGTGGCCGTCTGCATACCTGGTTACCATACGTCAGTGAATACAGTAGGTTCGCGTTGGGACCATTTGCCTCCCGTTTATCTTCGTTGTTTCAAATAGCTCGGTCAGTTTCAAGAAGTCGTTTTTCATCACGAATTCAGCTGCTGAGCAAATAATATCCGTCTTCAAAATCTTGTTTGACGATTGGTTACTTTTTCCAGAGTCACAAAGATGTGAACTCATGTGCATCTCGAAAAACACTAAGGATATCTTGGTGACCGGCCAACCTCTGATAGACGGGACTCCTTGTGATTATGAAAACAAGCACAATGTTTGTGTCAAGGGTAAATGTGCGGTACGTGTTTCCGTTTCTCTTGCTTGAGCGTGGTAAGAGATGTAGTGCCGTATGGTTGGCATCATCAACAGGCTACGACAGCAGAGGTCCGAGAGCAAACGTAACAAACGTCCTGCCTCAGGCAGCCTCCAAGAAGTATATCCACCACTATCAGCTATTTCTGGGTCCCTGTCTACCGGTCTCAGCCACCTTTGGCCATTGAATTCCTTCGCTCATTTTATAACGTTAATAACAATAGTGAGTTTAAGAAACCGTACGTTAACGTTAACGCTAACGTTAATGACATCATTTTGACGTCACATCGAATAAATCTGTTGCAGTTCTTCTGGGGGTGACGTCATTTTGACGCAATTAGCGTTATCGTTAGCGTTAACGTTTGGTTTCTTAAACTCACCAATGTCTCCCGTTCTACACAGAAAGTTGGTTGTGACGGCGTCCTCGACTCTGACAAGGAAGACGACCGGTGCGGCGTATGTAACGGTGACAACTCTAAATGTACGACAATCAGTGGCGTTTATGACAAACAACCGTCAATAAGTAAGTAACGTCCATCAGCAGTCTCTCCATTGGGGCGCTGCGCCCGCAGCTCATCAAAGGATTTCCGAGAGGACCGTCAAATTTTAGGCTGGCCTGAGAAAGGGCGGATGGAAGTCTTTCCATTGATACCGACGTACATCGCTATAGTATAGCTTTTAGGGTTGTACGTGGTAACAGAATCATGAAAGGACAAAAACTAATTGATTAAAACGATTTTGATTTAGCATCACGAATAGCAGTTCCCCGATTGTTTCTTGTGTAGATCGTTAACATTCTATTCTCTTATGTTGAATATTAGGGTCCAGCAGAAAGCCAAGAAGTAGGTCAAGTTCATGTTGGCTTTGCTTATTCCTGCAAATACCATCAATATCAACTGCATGAAAGGCAATACCCTTGCGTTTCAACCCCTCCATTACACCGAATACAGAATTCTCGCCAAACCCACAACTAACATCATTTCCTCCCGCTATACGATGCTTTGTATACCCGTTCTTCTATGCCCACTTTACGCTTTTTCTACCATTTTTGTAAATAACCATTTTCAGAGCTTTATACAAGAATTCTTTATGTTCTTTGTATAAATAACAGCTTATCCGTATATGACAATTCGTCGGATCAAGATTTCAGCTGCAGTTGACATCAACAGTAAAGCGGTAGCTTATTGGCGCACTTACTGCATCAACGCTTTCTCTTGAATGACAAGCTTCGTGGCAAATAGCCTACAGTATAACATGCCAAGGATTGGGTACATCACGGGAGGGCCTTTAGGGGAGTGATTCGGTCACTCAAATCGTTGCAGATGAAGGCCGAAACTTGTACCTGAACCCCAGTTACGGCGCTATATGGCACTGCTTTCGGCATAATTCATCTTAGATCCGTGTTTCAGTCTCAACAATCCACAGCAAGCCGCTGTGTGGGGAAAATCGTACGGGGCCCGGTGGATTTGTGACCTAGGCTTAACCGGCCGGCCTTGGAAGATTTCCTTCGCTGGCCGAGTGTTGGCGCGTTGGCCTCCGAGCTGAAAGCTTGAAAACAACGTTGAGCGCAGTCATTTAGGCGCGAACGCACAGCAGGACAGCGATACTCGCTCTCACTGCGCGATTTCCAGAGGGCACTGTAGTTCTGAATGTCCCTCAGCCAAAACCTAAAATGTTTTCAGCAATGACGCGCAACAAGGGCGGAAAGTTCCGGCCCGTTGCTTTGTTGGTACGCGCGATGCAGTTTGATCCATCGATCATTGATCGTCTGCATGGAACACTGTCAGAGTCATTTTCTTCAACAGTATTCTGCTCTTTTCTTCAGCTTATACACACGTTTTATTGCTCCCACGAGGTGCAAGACATATCAAAATAGAGGAAAGTGATGAATCCCCACATTTTCTAGGTGAGAATTTTACCAATCAGTCGTAAGGCCTATGCCGCCAGGCAAAGCAAATGCTGCGGCCGACGCTCTTTCGCGCGGCGCCACTACGGGGGCGGTTCATAAGAAGACCGGAATACACCGAAATACGCCGGAATACTGCCGAAAACACGATACAAATGGCTTAATTTCACTCTTATGTTGTACCTATGATATTTATTACATGATACGAGGCAGAAGAGGGCAAGATCAGCCTCAAAATTCACACAGGCAACTTCAGAAACATCGCAACAGGTGTTTTCGGCGGCCAGCGGTCGCCATCTTGCATCCCGCGTGTTTGTAATTCAAATCCAATATGGCGGCGGACCCCTACGGGGGAGGGGCGGGTCTAGCAAGAGATCATGATATTGGGAATAGGCTACACTTCTCCCCAAAGTTGATAGTTCTTCGGGGCTACAGCCCAACAAAACGCGGTTGGCTTAACGGATCTAGACACGATTTTATAATGGCAACTGCCAAAGATTACCATTCAGAATCTAGTGCTTGGTTTCACCTTTTTTTCCGATTTTTTAGCGCTGAAAGTGCGTGATATGCGGGAGTTTCTCTTGGGCGGTAACCGGAGGCCAGGAAAGTCAACAGAAGTGATACACAAGGGTGTCCGGTTCTTCTACGAGAACGAACACCGCAGGGAAACGATCACGTCCAGTGGGCCTCTCGCCACACAGGTCATGGTCATGGTAAGTATTTTTTTACCAATAAATGACGAACGGCGCCAAAGCAGTCCTGCCAACTAATCTTTTGGAAGACTCAAATATTGTTGGGATTGCCCTTGTGGTCTCCTATTCTAAGACTGCGAGAAGTGCAACTCTTTAGGCCAAGACTTCAACTACTGGTATATGCAGTTGGGACTCAGTCCATTGCTACGATGAGTTGCAAAAGTGATGAAAGCTATGATGGCCAACATTCAAGTATCGTTCACCACCAACAAAAAATAAAATCTACGTATCTGTGTATCATCATTCAGTTATACCCAGTGGGTTCCCTGGCTCGTCCCAACATCAAGTTTGAGTACACCCTTCCCCTAGAAGTAGGCTTCGGTGCCTCAGCATCTTTCAATGACAAGAAGGATTTTAGCTTCGAAAGATACGTGTGGGACACGAGGGGATGGACAGACTGCAGTAAGACATGTGGATATGGTAGGTACATCCATTGAATGACCACAACGTTCTTCGCAAGTTCTGAATACTCCAATCACTGAATTCTTTTGAAGCCGAGGTGGTGACTAATGGTGACTTTAGACCCAATGCTGCTCGACCCATCATTCAGCCGGGTCAGTCAACTTTAAAAACACCCCTACCGTTGCCGCACCGGAGCACAAACCGCATCTATGTGTCTTTAGCTTTACTCTAACAGCAGAGACTCAATAGTGCAAAGAAGAACCTCAGTGGGAGTGTGAATAAACTTCTAACCTACCATCCATACTCTGTTGTTTCCTTCTTAAATCTACGTGTGTATTGACCAATATCGAAATGAGCAAGCGAATCTAAGCGACTGTGATGCAAAGAGCAAACCAGCTGCTGAGAGCCGGGATTGTAATACTCAGGACTGCTTCAATCTCAGGTGAGAGAAATTCAGTTCCATACCACAAAACTAGATGGCAGCACAAGTCAATAGCGAGTAGATTGACAGTCTTTTATTATGAAACAGCAATGACACTGTCATAGTTTTATAAGAAAGATCACATGACAGTTGTTTTACTCTATAAAGAAATACAAAGTACCGGTACTACGGCGCATTTGAGTACAGATATGATACCAGTACCAACACTTCTAAAGACTTACAGAAGATGGCGCGGGGAGAGTCAGATCCGCAGGAAAAAACCCAACAGAAGGCCTTGTTTGGGCAATTTAGCAGAATACCATGGTGAAAATGATTCACCATCCTCCTAGGAAACTTGTGAGAAAGATTTTTGCAGCCATCAGCCCATTTCATGCTACGCTAATAGAAAAGATGCAAAATTAGTTGTCACGCATACACAGCATACTTCTGAATGAAATGCAAGGTCTCATGAACACACCAATGGTTATCACATCCATAAATGCAATACTGTCAATTTCTAACAAGTACCCGGTACACCATAAAAACCTTAGCATCTATGGACTGTGATTATAAGCCTACATCAAGGGATACTCTATTTGCTACACAACAAAAATGCAATACACTGGCTAAATAAAAATTGGAAAAGACAGTTTTTGAGAGGACCCACAAGGCACCCAGATGAGACAAATAATTGAAAATCACGAGATCACAAGGATTAACAACAACAGATATACATGAAGATACTCAATACAAAGTAAATGCACTTAAGCAAGCAATATATGCACTCAGCATCAAAGGATGCCTTATCATCTGCAGCCCACACATCATCACTACTCATATTTTCGGATTTGATACTAGATGTATTCGTAGTTGCACATATCTTGCATGTACCAAATATTCAGGCATGTGGGGCTGAATCTCATCAAATTTTTGACCCCACATCAGTTGGTTTACTCTGATTCAACCTAACTTTGGCCCAATTTGTGTAGAAACTGTAATGCATTATGCACACATTTTGAGTTTGATTAACATTGACTCAAACTCTTACCAATGCATGCTTTTAAACAACACTACTCCACATCAGCGTCCTCATGATTTTTTTCCTCAGTGCAACATGGTATCCAGGGAAAACATGACACAGCTAATTTTCTACATATTTAGCAGAATACCATGGTGAAAATGATTCACCATCCTCATAGGAAACTTGTGGGGAAGATTTTTGCAGCCGTCAGCCCATTTCATGCTACGCTAATAGAAAAGATGCAAAATTAGTTGTCACGCATACACAGCATACTTCTGAATGAAATGCAAGGTCTCATGAACACACCAATGGTTATCACATCCATAAATGCAATACTGTGAATTTCTAACAAGTACCCGGTACACCATAAAAACCTTAGCATCTTTAGACTGTGATTATAAGCCTACATCAGGGCCAGACCCAAAAATATGTCTGTTTGCCGTAACACGACCGACGAAGGCACCAACCCAAGTTTTTATAGAGGTAAAAGCCAATATGTTTTTTTATGCCCCAAAGGACCCGATTTGCCAACCGGGCAATGACGAAATATGCCGACCTCAAACTTTTTACACGTCAAAACTGCCTTTGGTCTGAATGCCAATACGTCATAAACCCCGAAAGGCACTGTTTTGAAACATTTGTTTTTTGGTTTTTTTTGTGGAAATTGCTGATTTTTTTTCCACCTCCAACTAAAAAAATATATATGCCTACCTACCTACCCAAGCTGTTTGGGCAGGGTAGGGTTACAGCAAACAGACATATTTTTGGGTCTGGCCCAAGGGATACTCTATTTGCTACACAACAAAAATGCAATACACTGCCTAAATAAAAATTGGAAAAGACCAGTTTTTGAGAGGACCCATAAGGCACCCAGATGAGACAAATAATTGAAAATCACGAGATCACAAGGATAACAACAACAGATATACATGAAGATACTCAATACAAAGTAAATGCACTTAAGCAAGCAATATATGCACTTAGCATCAAAGGATGCCTTATTATCTGCAGCCCACACATCATCACTACTCATATTTTCGGATTTTATACTAGATGTATTCGTAGTTGCACATATCTTGCATGTACCAAATATTCAGGCATGTGGGGCTGAATCTCATCAAATTTTTAACCCCTCATCAGTTGGTTTACTCTGATTCAACCTAACTTTGGCCCAATTTGTGTAGAAACTGTAATGCATTATGCACACGCTTTGAGTTTGATTAACGTTGACTCAAACTCTTACCAATGCATGCTTTTATACAAACAACACTACTCCACATCAGCGTCCTCATGATTTTTTTCCTCAGTGCAACATGGTATCCAGGGAAAACATGACACAGCTAATTTTCTACATAAGTTGTATTTTGCAAAAGGTGTATAGCATAATGCTGGCAGCAACTATGCAATGAATGTTCAAGGTAAAACCAGCACTCCCTTCCTGAAACACAATATCGTTTAAAGGAATGCATGGAATTAAAAAAGTAACCATTATACATTAAAGCAGAGAAGTCTGTCTGATCTTTCGACATGTTCTAGATACTTGAAATGCAGAGAGTTCTACAAGTGCTTTCGTGCCTGGAGGTTTCTAGGCTAAAAACGTACCTTTGTTATGGTGTAAACAGTAAGGATCCGTATCTGATTATCAAAACAAGACTAACGCTATGTATCGCAGCAGGGTTGCAGACTAGACATCTGGCAAACACCAGAAATATTTGCCAACAATAAACATGAGATGAAAGTAGCTCGAGTCCCTTTGGAGTTGAATGGCAGGCATAATCAGATCCAAATACAATGGTAGAGACCTCAAAAACAAATTTTGTCTATTTCATATGATTACATACGATGGATAAATATTTCTGCCCTCGTACTTTCAAGGGTTAATAAATATTTAGTCCTCATGAAACAAATCCCAACAGGTTTCAGATCACTGGCTTATGGGGCAAGATTTCTTGGAAAGTGTTTGCAGTAATGATCCCTACACCTGGAAATTCCTTCCTTAATGCATCCATTTTTACAGGTCAATCAAGGTAACTATGTAGCATAACCTGTGGCATTAATGTAGATTAAATAAACAACATACAGAATGCGAAATTCCAATCCGGTATTGGAAATAGAATTATAGCATTGGGGAAAAAGAATAATAGCATTGGGGAAAATGCATTAGTGCAGTCATCGAAGATATTAACTGTCCAACTCCTCTGCCACAGGGTTACGTGATGGATGAGAATGGTTAGAATATTGCTGAAGGTTTCATAACTCACCTTGCATGCCTTTCCTTAATGAAACTAAATAGTTTCCCATCATTTTACCAATATTTGTCTGATTTATGAAGGCACAAAATGGTTTCTCACCGGTACTGGTAGGAGTCGCCTTGTGAGTACCGGGTAGCTAGCCTTTACAAATCTGGGCTACCTCACCGGCTTTTGAGACCATAGGAAGCATTCATAAGGACTAATGAGAAATTGATCAATACTGCATATTCAATGCCAGTTCATGAAGCTGTATGCATTGTCTGCGGAGAATCCGGCCATGCCTCACAAGAGATAGGCCTATGGCATCAAGCAGTGCCAGGGGTGGATCCAATTTCAGAAAAGAGGGGGCGCACTGTGCTAGAAACATT
>NMRB01000014.1:456309-477007 GCA_002633025.1 Notospermus geniculatus | reverse complement strand
TTTTTTAAAAAGGGCAATGTGCAATGTCAGGCTTCTGCAATTAGACAACTTGAGATTTGTCTGGTCGAAATCCAGCAGTGGATGGATGTCAACATGCTGAAATTGAACGGAGAGAAGACAGAGGTCATATTCCTGTCACCCCCACGCTATAAACTCCAAGACGATATTAGTCTAACTGTCAATGGCACTCGCCTTGCCTCTGCGTCGATGGTGAGGAATCTGGGCTCTGTTTTCGACCGTTCCCTTTCCATGGAAAGTCATGTGAATTCTGTGGTCCGCTCTTGTTTTATGCATATTAGGAACATTGGGCGTATCCGTCGATGCTTGAATCAGGACACTGCGAAGTCTCTTTGTCATTCCCTGGTGACAACAAGGATGGATTACTGCAATGCCTTATTGCAGGGTGTCCCAGAGGTAATCATGCATAAGTTGACCCGTGTACAGCACTCAGCAGCCAGGGTTATAACCAGGACAAAGCTTCGGGAGCATATAACCCCCGTTCTAATTGATCTGCACTGGCTCCCTGTTTGGGCCCGTGTGGATTTCAAGACACTGACTCACACTTTCCGTGCTGTCCGTGGCCTTGCACCCACGTATATTTGCGACATGGTGGGCAAATACGCCCCAGGCAGATCACTCAGATCTGGGGGTGTGTCATTGCTGGCCGTGCCGCGTACGAGAACAAGTTATGGGGACCGATCATTCAGGGTCGCTGCTCCAAAATTATGGAATGCTCTCCCTGAGTACCTACGGCAGATCACGGACATCACGGAATTCAAGGCTGCTTTAAAAACACATCTTTTTACTCGGTCTTATTTTTAACAATCTCATATATAGTAATTTTACTTCTAATTCCCCAATGTCATGCTTATATGTATATTTCTTTTCTGTCAATTTAAATGTTTTAATCTATTGTACAGTGCTCCAGAGCGTGCTTTGCATGAATGGAGCACTTAAATATAAGGTATTATTATTATTATTATTATATTGGTGGTCTTTTTTTAGTGCTCGGATCTCCAGTTTTTGTTCATGCAGTTCAGCTTTAAGTTAGACTTTCTCTATGCTTGAAGCATTGAGAAAAGTCAGACTTTAATGAAAGTGTGACCCGTGCATACGGCCCTTAGACACGTGTAACTTCACTAAATGCACACACTTCCACCATGCATTTGACGAAATTACACACCCTTTATGAATACAGCCCACAGAAATTACAAGACCGTCATGATTCTCTGGGTTTACATGTAGTGCAAGAAATTAATGTCACTATATTGGCTTAAAGAGGGTTTCAAGAACTGCAGTATTCTGATTGACCCATAATAAAATTCTGGACATTTTCAGGTGGGAACCACAGCGATGGCGACCCTGCACCGCCTCTTGTGGCAACAAGGGTGTCAGCGACCGAGCTATATACTGCATGAAACACATAGAGGGTCTGAATAAGAAATCTATCAGAGTTAGACCACAAAACTGCATTCATCTGGTGAAGCCACAGTGGCGAGAAGTTTGTAACCGCAAGCCATGTCCCTTAAAGTGGAGTGTTGATGCCAAATGGTCCGAGGTAAGACGATGGGCCGTATTCTAGAAGCTTCCTTAACTCTAAGGTTTGCCTTTAGCTATTTGTTTGCAGGGCAGTTACAAACGCTTAAATTGGCCCTTAGAGTTAAGGAGGTTTCTAGAATACGGGCCAACATTTCACACCTTTTTTTCATGAAAGAAACATTTTAGAAAGTTCTCAATGCAATTCTTCTATGATATCCTATACTCCCGATTCCAGTGCTCCAAGACATGCGACGAAGGTGTGCAGACAAGGCGAGTGTATTGCGATTACCCTGATGGAAACGACTATGAGTGTGTTGGTACCAAGCCCATCTCATCCCGGCCGTGCACCATCAAAGAATGCCCAAATTGTGGTAAGTTTTTGTCTGTGATGTTGAAGTGGGAGGCGGTTTTTATCCCAAATTAGATTCCGCATAATGGAACACAGAAAACAAAACAAGGAAAAGTGCCCATTTTTTCAGGATACTTAATCCTCTTATACATGTACTCTATCTATTACCATAAATTGTAAATAGATAGTACTGCTAGTACGATACAACAACGAATTCAATATTTACCTGGAGAATAGGCCAGTACCTATCCAACAATATCACAATGTTGTGTGAATGCAAGTCTGTGAAAAATGTTGGATATCTTGTTTGAAGTGCACAAACCAGTTCCTGGAATATAGAAAATTGAAACATATCTGTCAGAGGATATTTTGATTTCTGGTACTTTGTCATGTTTGTAACATTTCACAATTTAGAGCGTGCTGTGAAAACACAGATACATGTACAGTATACCAGAATTTGGTATGATTTGACATTGTGACTCTATCATTTCATCAGATAAAACTAATTTTATGGTACATGAGATCTGGACAAATTTCCAACGGGACTGAACTAATTAATCTATGATACATGTTTGTGAACCATGACATGGGCACTGACGCCTTGTGCATCTGCATGTGATTCATGTATAACTGAAAGTCCGTGCCATCTTTTAAACATCCTTATTCCTTTTTTGCAGATGTCAAAAGATCATGTAAGAATCGAGGACCGCTGTGCAGACCTGGAGCTCTGAATGCCAAGAAATGTAAACTGGCATTGTTCAAGATCATGTGTTGTAAATCTTGTACATTAATAAGAAATGGCTGCTTGTATTTGTAAACTAGCATTCTAAAACTTGATTGAAATCTGTACTATTTGGTATTGACATTTGACATGGTTGAAAGATGAAGGACTTTGTTTGCATTTGAGAAGGTTGATTTGCATTTGAGAAGGCTGCACTTCCGACTCAGTTCAGACAGAAGAGGTTGGATGCAGAGAATCTCACGTTTTCAATCAACTGCGTGCCCAGAGGTAGCAGTCTTATGATCGGCACGTCAGAACGGCATGAGGACCGCGGGCGGTGACACAAGAAGGCATTGCTTTACATCATTTTGGGATGTGCACGCCACACGCTCCCCAAATCCTCAAGGCCCCACGACAAGGATGAGACTTGGTTGGGTTGTGTTGGTTTGTCTTGAACATCAGCGAACAGATATTGAGGGTGTCTAGAGTTTTGAACGGTCCCCTCTCAGCTTGAATCAGTTCGACTTTAATGGAAAAAGACGCATACATGTACCGTATGCTGTGGGGTTTGTTGCATCATTAGTCCATTGAAAGCAACATCTTTGAGGAAATGAATGGTGAGGCAAATCAGAGGGCAGCAAGGGTACCGGTACATATAGGACAAATTTGATACTTGTATGATCATGTGGCAGGCCAAGAGTGTATTGTGATGTGAGGTCGTGTAGGAGGAAACCAGAGGTATTGTAACATGCTGAATCCTTTGCTAGAACTCTTGTGCAGTCTGCTACTGAAGTAGACAAAGGTTGGTTGGTTGGTTGGTTTGTTGGGTGCAGCAGTGTTTTTGTTGGGTGCAGCAGTGTATTTGGTTGGTTGGTTTGTTGGGTGCAGCAGTGTTTTTGTTGGGTGCAGCAGTGTATTTGATACAAGTCATCAGCTACTGCATGAAACTCAGTGAGTTAAAGTAGTACGTTCATCATAAAGGTACAAACTGCATATATTTGTGTATAATTACCAAGTTGTAATAGATTACAACTCACATAACAATATAACAAGTATCAATTTTAGCTATATCCTGTTTTGTATCAGAATGTGTACAGCAAATAAGAACAGTTTTTTTGTTCAATTTGTCATGTTAGTTGGTCTTTTTGCCAGTAATATTCATGCTCTGCAGTCTATTTTTGGCTGCAGTTTCGGCAAAACTGTAAGCAATGTCACAGTGATTTCCATCTCTGATCAGAGGAAACAGTCTTCATCATCCAACATAACGAAAATCTCGAAGATTTTACTTCCCAAGGAGGCTGAGCAAGGCAAAAGCTGAAGCTATCACTGGACAAAAATATGAACTATGTTGTCAAATGGTGACAGATTTACATTGTACATTGTACATTGGAGTTTTAAGTTTGTAACTGTTGACCTTCTGAGCCCATTCGATATTTCAATCCCTACAGCTTTGCATGGATTATTACCGAGGTTCATTTAATCAGATGGAGCAGAAAATATGGAGCTAAGGGGTCATGCCAATCACAAAGGAAAATGCTAAATCATAATTACGATTCCCTGCAGTGGAGCACGGCCTGAAAATGCTAATGTAAGATTCATGACAAGTGCTATGACTCTAACCAACTTATGGTTCTTCTTATCAAGTTAAATGTATGTTTTGTTATGCAAATATATGTGAAGTTGCACAGTTTCTCAATGCAACACAAAGAGTACTCGAAGTAGGTCCCAAGAGCACAACAATACAATAATAATGCCACAACAATAACAGGGTTTGACATAAGCCAAGGCCATTTTCCAAAACACCCTTGCTGGCCCTCTATTCTAATCCAAAGTGATTGTTGTCCAAGGTCATGGATGGTCAATTTCAGCTAGACCCAGTTTATTATCACATTAATCAAATGAAGGCACACAATAGGCCAAGGGTCAGCCAGCCATGGCCCTGGACACTTTAGAGGGCCAGCAAGGGTGTTTTGAAAAATGGCCTTGGCTTATGTCAAACCCTGCAATAAAAATCTTTTCTTGGAATAGTGGCCACAAAGGAACTTGATCAGATCACAGATTTTGAGGGCAATAGGAGCAGTCAGCCGCGCATATTGCCAACAGATGGCAGCAAAGTTCTAGCAGACCAATGTACAGGAAATCTACGTGATTGCTGCTCGATCAATAATGACTGTCCGCTATGTGCATTGAATTGGGCCGTAGTGACACCTATTGGTCAACTCGCTGACAGCTCCTATTGATACCACCGAGGTTTATATAAGAGTTTCTATCGTTTCCTCTTCTACATCAATGTCCTACATTAGTGACCAAGAGAAATTTTTTAATGCACTAAAGAATCCCTGATAACCTCAGGATGCATATCACTGGACTCTAGCCTAAGCAATAGGAGGGTTAACACAGAACATGACTAAGGATTAATCACTATTCAAGTGTTACCCCCTCAGGCAGCAGCAAGCTGGGACTAGAGCAGCCTGACACCAAGGACTGGCCCCAGTGTATTGATGAACCGATCACTGTCAATGCTACAGCCAATATTATGAGTTGTATAATTACCAAGTTGTAATAGATTACAACTCACATAACAATATAACAAGTATCAATTTTAGCTATATCCTGTTTTGTATCAGAATGTGTAGTAGCAAATAAGAACAGTTTTTTTGTTCAATTTGTCATGTTAGTTGGTCTTTTTGCCAGTAATATTCATGCTCTGCAGTCTATTTTTGGCTGCAGTTTCGGCAAAACTGTAAGCAATGTCACAGTGATTTCCATCTCTGATCAAAGGAAACAGTCTTCATCATCCAACATAACGAAAATCTCGAAGATTTTACTTCCCAAGGAGGCTGAGCAAGGCAAAAGCTGAAGCTATCACTGGACAAAAATATGAACTATGTTGTCAAATGGTGACAGATTTACATTGTACATTGTACATTGCAGTTTTAAGTTTGTAACTGACCTTCTGAGCCCATTCGATACATGTATTTCAATCCCTACAGCTTTGCATGGATTATTACCGAGGTTCATTTAATCAGATGGAGCAGAAAATATGGAGCTAAGGGGTCATGCCAATCACAAAGGAAAATGCTAAATCATAATTACGATTCTCTGGAGTGGAGCACGGCCTGAAAATGCAGTTAACATTTGCTAATGTAAGATTCATGACAAGTGCTATGACTCTAACCAACTTATGGTTCTTATCAAAAATATCTATTTTTGTTCATATCGACATTCATGCATTTCATAATTGCTGTTACATGTATTTTTTGTTATGCAAATATATGCGAAGTTGCACAGTATTTCTCAAAGCAACACAAAGAGTACTCGAAGTAGGTCCCAAGAGCACAACACTGCAATAACAATGCCACAGCAATACAAGATCTTTTCTTGGAATAGTGGCCACAAAGGAACTTGATTGGATCACTGATTTTGAGGGCAATTGATACCACCAAGTAAAAAGAGTTTCTATCGCTTCCTCTTCTACATCAATGTCCTAAAGTGACCAAGAGAAATATATGCACTAAAGAATCCCTAATAACCTCAGGATGCATATCACTGGACTCTAGCCTAAGCAATAGGAGGGTTAACACAGAACATGACTAAGGATTAATCACTATTCAAGTGTTACCCCCTCAGGCAGCAGGCAAGCTGGGACTAGAGCAGCCTGACACCAAGGACTGGCCCCAGTGTATTGATGAACCGATCACTGTCAATGCTACAGCCAATATTATGAGTTTGGTTTGCCATTTAGTATGCACGCTTAAGCTCTCTTGGGATGCACCATGTCACCGCATCAATAAAGGCTGAACTAGCCTAATACAGATCTGCTGTGTGTCATCTTAAAGTGCGGAACAAATGGAATTCTTTTGCGGCAATAGAATAGATTAGAGCAATTTCCATTGTTATATTTCATTACAATAGGAGGAATAAATACTGAAAGAGAGGTAGAATTAGAACATAATAATGTCAAGGTCAAAACTTCATATGGCACAAGTGTACCCGGACTCTTTTAAAACCTGGTGAGACACTCTTCTAGCATTTGAGCTCCAGATGTACTTTAAAATTGTATTCTTTAACCCTTATGATTCACTGACACTTTCATTTCATAGGAGTCAAATAAGAATTATTGGGAACTCAGCTGGCACCCAGCATCAGTGGTTTAATGACCCTTTACGGCCCGAACCCACTGACGCGTTTTCGCGCAGCGGGAAATGCAACGGCAGAAAATGCTTTGTTAAAGTCAGCGGACCAAGAAAATAACAAAGGATTTGTCGTGCAGTGATGAAACCGCGGCGGAAAAACGCGACAGTGGGTTCAGGCCTTACTGTTGTAACAGGAATTCAGACAGTGGAAGTCTCTTCTATCAATAATCAAATATCTTGCAGGTTGTGCACAGTCTACTGGTACAGTTGAGCAGTTCCAAACTATTATCATCCTGGCCTGCCATGTGACTCTGTACTACCTCGCATTTCCTACGCACAAACTGCATGGCATGCGTAATCATCGGCTCCAGGGCGGAGCATTTACCAAATTCTTGACAGTCAACACAACTGCTATTTAGATAAAGTGTAGCTAATCGACAGACAGTGTGGCAGTGCTGCATTGCTTTTCCTTGGGTTGACCGGACGACGCGACATGACTGATGAGGGCAGGCCCACCCAGCAGGTGTTCACCACGTGCATGACGTGTCATAGTCATGATGTTCAAAACATGTTACAAGGCTGAAGACCAAGAGCTTTAAAGGGGTGTAATAACACAACTGATATAATTAACAGATGAAGTGAATGAACAGACAATACAACATTCTGTACACAAATGTACTGCTGATCTGATGTAAGCAAACATGGCAATGAATGACAATGGAAAACATTGGATGAGTGATCAGGTGATGGCAAAAAGAAACCGAGAAATCGACAATGTCAATACCCACCTATCCTAATATCAATCACTGAATACGAAATCACGTTATCATCAAACGAGCCGAACGTTTACGTTGCTACTGCAGCACTAGCGTCAGAAATGGGAGATAAATAAAGCCATTCTTGACAGAATTCTCAGCTGATTACACTATAAATCGCCATATTGAACAAAACGCCGTCTCACGGCCATTCTCGCTTCCAGGTAGCTTCGCCGTCATACCAAGCACAGCATGAAAAGGCACAAACTAGGCAATGCAGTACCTGGGATCGAGGTTGCAGGTGCTTGATTAGCGTGGTGTGTTTAGTTACTAAAAGATGGCAGCAGCTGACGGTTGACTCTCCAACACACGTACAAACTCTCCACGCTTGCAAGTACATGCGCAGTTGCACCGAATAAGAATGTCACCGCTTGGCGCTAGGTGGCAGTACACTCCTTTCGCAGTGTCTTCTCACTCATACCTATCGTTCATAGACGGGTCATTTCACAGTAATTGACCATTTTGTGTCCCAAGGGGCAAAAATTTATTTATGAAAGTTTAAAACACAAAAAATGGCTTTATATCATAATTCCATTTCAGGAGCAGATCTCTGGCTGTACAAATAAACCATTTCGATTGCAAAATTTGTTTTTTTAAACATTTTTGTTCCCTAACTGTGTTCAAATTGGCTGTCCCCTACACCAGGGTACTGAAAACAAATACGTAATTTTCATATAATAAGTACTTTCTAATTATTTTTTTTCATGTTATTGACTAAATGCAGCTAGTGCAAACACACGAAGTACAGGAATAACATCATACTGTCCAAATAAATTAAATTTTTGACTTTATTTCATTGTCCCGGGGTTGCCGGTCAGTGCTGTTACCACTGTTACCATCTTGCCACATGGCAAACCTGACATCCTTTCTTGGTGTACCAGTAGGCCAAAAGGTGTCTCATCTGATGTTCTTTTGGAGGGAAAATAAAAATGCCTACACGACATGGATTTTCTTTGGAATAGATAAGTTGGTCGTGGCTAGTTGGTAGCATGCTTATTAGGTTTTAGTTATATTGATATGATATAGATGGCGCTGTTCCTGAATAGATTATGAATACATTATGGGCGATATATTTAGAGTTAGGCCTACCACGTGGGATTTGGTTTGGAATGGGTCTGTGTTTGGCGCGCAATGATGAAATTTCTTCCACGTGCTCCTGAAAATGTCGTCTTCACCACTCTCTCTTGGAGAATTGAATGATTTAATTTCTGAGACTTCCGTTTTGTTGTTGGTTCGAAAGAAAGTTAGTGAATGGATCGGACTGATCGTTCATATGAACGTCACACTATCAGCAAGTCTTTATACAGACAATCTCAAAGTGCCATGCAGTGACCTACCAGTGACTGGTAACACAGTTAGGATTCATGTAAGCGTATACTAGTACCACGAATCTGGGTCATCTTAGCATTGAAGCTGACTTGGATGGAGTCATTTGTTTGATAAGAATCCCAGAATAAGCAAAGTTAACCCAAATCTGCTCCGGGTATCTGCTTAGCGAAAAAGAGAATTTTTCAAGCTGAACCATTCTCTATCTCTGGAAAAATGAATTAAATCCAATGAGCAATGCTTAGGCCTAAAACCAGCAAAAAATATAGAGGCCAGAGGGTCTTAATCTATTTTGATACCATGTGATCGTCCCAACTCTATTAAAGTCACCTCACTGAGGTTTTTTCTGATAAAATTAAAAGTTTTCCACCTTTCCTTCTATCCAAAGCATAAAAATCTAAGCAAGATATGACAAGAGGAACCCTGATGACCACTTTTCACAAAGGCAATAGCACCTACTACACAATTGGTCTTCCAGATAATTAAGTGGCCCATGTAGGCCTATCAAATACATATGGAGGACACGAACGCAACCGTTTGTACATGTATAATTATAGTCATGTACCATAAATTGCGGACCATGTTTACACGGCAACAGTGACGTCGCAATGCATCAGCATGTGTTGGATGCACTACGACGTCACGTCACATGGTCCGCAATTTTCGGTACACATCTATAGATTTCAAGTGATTATGTTTAGCATGCAAAGTGTACAACATACCATTCACATTGTCAAGGTCAGACCAACCTTTATGCATCAGACAATCAATAGAGAAAGAGCACAGTTAAGTATGACTTTACTGTTCCATCCCACAAGAAATCACCTTCTTTAAGCCATAAGATTGTATTCCACACACATTGTAAAGACTGAGAGAAGCAGAGCAACTCGTATAACGAAAAGACCAGGACATCACATTCAGAAGGGTGGACATCAGTTACACCATTACACAACATGATGGTTGTGAAAGAACATCATTCCAGCAGCCACAAAGGATTTACACTGGGGCCTCTCCCTTTCAGAACAATACCGGTATACAATATAAAATTCATCAGCAGTAGCAGCAAATACGTGGACTGTGCTGTCAAAAATCTGACAGCAGGACGGTCCCTTTGAAGACAATTTGCCACACAATAAAAGATATTTTGATATACACCAGCAGTAATAGTTTAGAGATCTTCATCATATGTCTGAAGCAATTATCCTGAAGGCACATTAGGCAAAACTGAAGTAGACATATTTTGGTGCAAATCTCTGGCTATCCGGGTCTGGGTCTCGGATGTCCATTGGTGTCACTTTACCAAACACACAGTCTTCATAAGAGCAAGATGCTGAAAGGAAAATAACATAAGATGTTTACGACAGTTCAACCCAAGGTGCTGATGAATTGGCAATGACATACCGGTACTTGACGTTCAGCATTCTACTAGGCAATAACTTACGGTAATTCGGCAGAGCCACAGGATTGGGTGGAGTAGAATCAGGAGGAAATCCCAAGTGCACCATCTCGGGACTTGTGACAGCTGGGGTTTCTCGTGGTGGCTCAGTGCCGATGATTATTTCAAAAGTTGTAGTAACATCTGAAGTGGTGGGTGATGGATTAGCTAAAACCTAGAAGATAAGAAACTGTATGTTGAAATGATCAGATCCCAAACTCCTTTCGAGTATGCATCACAGAGATAGTTTTGAAATCAAATTTTCACACTCTCAAGGCTCAAATTGTATTCAAGGTGCTGTATGGTACATATTCCACAGGCTAGTTCTTTGAAAGGACATCTACACGTCCCTGATGAGGAGCTTTAAACCATAGTGATAGTTTAACCATTTCCTCACTCACCCTGCCAAATCAATGCTACTAATGAGCCAGTTTTATATACCGTAGGCTACACCAAACGAGTAGGCCTACGGTGAGGAGAGGGTTAAGTTCAACACTACAGCCTAATCAGACACACGTTTCTGCAGATACCACTGAAGATGAAATCCCTTTAGGAGGAAAAAGTTCATACACTGAGGACGTATCTGACGTCTATGAGACTGCATCCTTCCAATGATGAAGGCACACATGGTGGAAGCCGAATCAGATCGTTATCCCATGATGATACATTCTTCGCTGAACCTTTCTGTTTATCCAACTCTGCCACCACTCGATAAGCCGTGGATGACTTCTTCTTGGTTCTGTATTGTATTTGCTGTGAAAGCAAGAAGAAAGTCATGAAAGTGACCACCATTCAAAAGCAACTAAATGATACTGACTGATGGCGTGATGCTACTACCTGAACCTCTCCCTTCAAACCAGGTGATTCTGTAACCATTGCATGACGATCTCATCAGGGTCTGCTCAAGACTGGCAGCATGCACAGCAAAAAGAACAAGAATGCAGGAGAACTCAAAGGGCCGTGTGCACCAATGAAGATTATAATGAACTCATGTTGAGCCACAGCTTTTCAATTGTCCAGGTTGCCAGGGCATGATGTGACAATGAAAAAGTTGTGGCTCAACCTGAGTTCAAGATAATCTTCGTTGGTGCATACGGCCCAAAGAGATTAAAGGAACTCATGCGAAAAGTGCCAACACTGTCAAGGTAATAGCGACTACGATCTATTTTTGGACCGCTTCATTTCGCATTCATGGCATGCGCCGTCTAGTAGTTGATTCTGGAACTGAATGAAATGGCCAGGGCCATTGTGCTCACCTCTGTGACAGAGTATGAAGTGTGAGTAGCCTGGTGATACACTGAATGGTGAAGGATTAGTGCAGAAACATCGTAACATTTACTACCGATGAGATATGGCCAAAGTCAATTTTTCAAGATGGCCGCCTGGCAGCCATGTTGAAGTCCAATCGAACCGAAATTTGGCATATAAGTAGACGGTACCAAGACACATATTTAGGCACGGTTAAAGCATCCTAGCTCCCACTATTTATGAGGTGTGGGTCGAAGTCCATTTTTCAAGATGGCTCCCTGGCGGCCATATTTGACGTCGAATCTGACTGAAATTTACCATATATTTATATGGTACCTAGATACATATTTTGACAACGTTAAAACATCCTACCTACTCCTATTTATAAAATGTGGGTCAAAGTCCATTTTTCAAGATGGCTTCCTGGCGGCCATATTTGAAGTCCGATCGGGTTGAAATTTGGTGCATTCGTGCAGGGTGCCTAGATATATCTTCACACCAAATCACAACACTCTATGTCAAATAGCAATGAAATGTGCCACCAAACAGTGAATTTTGAACTTTGACCTCTGTGACCTTGAAAAGTAGGTCAAATCAAAAACCCGGGATTTATGTGATGAAGTCTCATCAGAGGAACCCACCATAAAAGTTTCGTGGTTCTAGCTAACCGCGTTCAGGAGATACGGCCGAAAGAAGGTTTTCACAAAGCGCCCCCTCCAGGCCAGAGTGTACAAGCAGCAGCGCTAAGTTTCGGTCGAGAGATAGTTTTTACCATAGGGTACCTGTACACCAAATTTCAAGTCTGTAACCCAAGCGGTTTAGAAACGTGCCACCCCTGTTAACGACGACGACGACGACGGACGACGACGGACGACGGACGACACACCATGGGAGAAGCTCACCTCACAGAGGTGAGCTAAAAAGTCGGTGGAAATATTTTGGGGAAAAACGTCTGCTGCCACCTGTCATTAGACGGTAATACTTTAATAGTGCCCAGCGTGCAGTAACTTTTCGCCCGAGTCCCTTTAAACTGCAATTAGAGACAGCATTCTATGGAATCCAGGAGGTCTCTGAACCACTGACAATTACTCAAACAAACCTGATAAAGAACTGCCTTAGTACATTTCACTGGCTTCCCACTCTTGTTTTCCACAGCACCACGGAGGAGAATACATTCTCCAGGAACATATCCCATCCTGGGGATCTGAGCCCAAAGGTTCATGACTCCACCTCCACAGCACATCTTTCTGAACTCTTTGTCATTAGAACTTTGATGGGGTTTCTGGAAAAAAAGAGCGATAACTTAACTGACATTTGCAAGGCATGCCAGCATCTCATAGCTTAATGTAGCCAATCAGTTGTATTTGTTGCCATTGGCACCAAACACCTTTTTGTGTTTTTGGTTTTGGCCATCTGGTGGCCAAGCCAAGAATCGAATCGGACCGAAACTTGGTGTCACAGGTCATCTGACCCAGGAGTATATATGTACCAAGTTTCAGATCAATAGCCCCAGCAGTTACGAAACGTGCCCTGCTAACGGACGACAATAGCCCCAGCAGTTACGAAATGTGCCCTGCTAACGGACGACGATGACAGACGACGGACACCACATGACGACAAAAGCTCACAGGTGAGCTAACGAGACATCCTGAAGGTCAGCTCAGAACGTCAATTGACAACGAGAACTGGTAAGAATATGAAATATTAACAGCCAAGCATTCACATGGCAGTGGTGTCGTGAAACTGAATATGCTGCTATATTGGCTGATTATCTAGCCATTTGTACACAAAACCATTCATCAACCAATTCAGACAGTTCCACAGGAATGCCAACATTGGCTGACCAATTTATTATACCATCTCGCCTGCTGCAATGGCAGTAGTTAACTTTAGGCCTATGTCAACAGCAATTACCATCAGTTGAGTTACCAAGTGGTTGTCATGCTGGGAATGCATCACCAGTCGTGAACACCTATATTAGGCCAAGTTTCTAGATAAAATATAATCATTTCTCCACTATTTAGGCCTATGGCAAGGCCTGCATAGTTACACTGCAGTTACAGTAGCCGACTGGTTCCTTGTGTTTGCCATGAGAGTAAGCAGGGGAAGAGTGTTGGTGAAACGGGAATGCAGTTCTGCCACCTATCAGCGCCAAAAACACCATTCGAAATTTATTTTCATCTTATTAGTGGTGCTAATACATTTATTTATCAATAAAATGTAATGACATGCATGAATAGAAAAATATCAACACTTCACAGTTATGAAACGTTCGTTTACATTGATTTCAGCCTAGATTTGACAGCATTCAAGAGATCTTGTAGGCTACCGTACTTTATGAGGTCTGGAGAAAAGTTTTGATGATCAACTGGTTACCCAGTAACATGGATGGAGTCATTTCTTTGATAAGAATCCCAGAATAAGCAAAGTTAACCCATATCTGCTCCGGGTATCTGCTTAGCGAAAAAGAGAATTTTTCAAGCTGAACCATTCTCTATCTCCGGAAAAATAAATTAAATCCAATGAGCAATGCATGCCTAAAACCAGCAAAAAATATAGAGGCCAGAGGGTCTTAATCTATTTTGATACTATGTGATCGTCCCAACTCTATTAAAGTTACCTCACTTAGGTTAGGTTTTTTCTGATAAAATTAAAAGTTTTCCACCTTTCCTTCTACCCAAAGCATAAAAATCTAAGCAAGATATGACAAGAGGAACCCTGATGACCACTTTTCACAAAGGCAATAGCACCTATTACACAATTGGTCTTCCAGATAATTAAGTGGCCCATGTAGGCCTATCAAATACATATGGACGACACGAACACAACCGTTTGTATAACTAGATTTCAAGGGCCAGTTAGTAAGAACACGAGTTTACATCTCACGATGGCTCTAACCAAACTATACCGTACAGAATACATGATTATGTTTAGCATGCAAAGTGTACAACATACCATTCACATTGTCAAGGTCAGACCAACCTTTATGCATCAGACAATCAATAGAGAAAGAGCACAGTTAAGTATGACTTTACTGTTCCATCCCACAAGAAATCACCTTCTTTAAGCCATAAGATTGTATTCCACACACATTGTAAAGATTGAGAGAAGCAGAGCAACTCGTATAATGAAAAGACCAGCACATCACATTCAGAAGGGTGGACGTCAGTTACACCATTACACAACATGGTGGTTGTGAAAGAACATCATTCCAGCAGCCACAAAGGATTTACACTGGGGCCTCTCCCTTTCAGAACAATACCGGTATACAATATAAAATTCATCAGCAGTAGCAGCAAATACGTGGACTGTGCTGTCAAAAATCTGACAGCAGGACGGTCCCTTTGAAGACAATTTGCCACACAATAAAAGATATTTTGATATACACCAGCAGTAATAGTTTAGAGATCTTCATCATATGTCTGAAGCAATTATCCTGAAGGCACATTAGGCAAAACTGAAGTAGACATATTTTGGTGCAAATCTCTGGCTATCCGGGTCTGGATCTCGGATGTCCATTGGTGTCACTTTACCAAACACACAGTCCTCATAAGAGCAAGATGCTGGAAGGAAAATGACATAAGACGTTTACGACAGTTCAACCTGAGGTGCTGATGAATTGGCAATGACATACTTGACGTTCACCATTGTACTGGGCAATAACTTACGGTAATTCGGCAGAGGCACAGGATTGGGTGGAGTAGAATCAGGAGGAAATCCCAGATGCACCATCTCGGGACTTGTGACAGTTGGGGTTTCTCGTGGTGGCTCAGTGCCGATGATTATTTCAAAAGTTGTAGTAACATCTGATGTGGTGGGTGATGGATTAGCTAAAACCTGAAAGATAAAGAAACTGTTGAAATGATCAGATCCCAAACTCTTTTCAAGTATGCATCACAGAGATAGTTTTGAAATCAAATTTTAATTCACACCCTCAAGGCTCAAATTGTATTCAAGGTGCTGTATGGTACCGTACATATTGCACAGGCTAGTTCTTTGAAAGGACGTCTACAGCTCCCTGATGAGGAGCTTAAAGCCCCACTGTATTGAATGTGAAAAACGCAAATAATCGCCGCAATTCTCGCACGACGTCACGACGTCAGCGTAGTGTAAAATGTACTACGCTCTGTCAGAATACATTAGAGCTCTCCCTGCAGTTTTTTCCAATGCATGCTGAAAACTAGGCCTTGATTCTGTGAAGTGCGTATCCGGCAAGCATTTTGGGGACTTTCACAAGGCTATGGGACCTCTATGTGCACTCTCCTAACTTTTTGAAAATACCGTAAAATTCAATACTGTGGGACTTTAAAACCATAGTGATAGTTTAACCCTTTCCTCACTCACCCTACCAAATCAAATGCTACTAATGAGCCAGTATAAGTACGCCTACGGTGAGGAGAGGGTTAAGTTCAGCACTACAGCCTAATCAGACACTAAACAGTTTCTGCAGATACCACTGGAGATGAAATCTCTTTAGGAGGAAAAAGTTCATACACTGAGGACGTATCTGACGTCTATCAGACTGCATCCTTCCAATGATGAAGGCACACATGGTGGAAGCCGAATCAGATCATTATCCCAAGATGATACATTCTTCGCTGAACCTTTCTGTTTATCCAACTCAGCCACCACTCGATAAGCCGTGGATGATTTCTTCTTGGTTCTGTATTGTATTTGCTGTGAAAGCAAGAAGAAAGTCATGAAGGTGACCAGCATTTTAATGCGTTCAAAAGCAACGTACAAGATACTGGGCCGTATGCACAGAGCTTCCTCAAGTGTAAGGTCGACCTTAATCTTTTGTATTCTTCCCTGCAAACAATAGATAAAGGTCGACCTCACACTCAAGGAAGCTCTGTGCATACGGCCCACTGACTGTCTGTATTCATTGCATGACCATCTCATCAGGGTCTTTGCTCAAGACTGGCAGCATGAGCAGCAGAAAGAACAAAAATACAGGAGAACTCAAGAGATCAAACTGCAATTAGATACGGCATTCCATGGAATCCAGGAGGTCTCTGAACCGCTGACAATTACTTAAACAAACCTGATAAAGAACTGCCTTAGTACATTTCACTGGCTTCCCACTCTTGTTTTCCACAGCACCACGGAGGAGAATACATTCTCCAGGAACATATCCCATCCTGGGGATCTGAGCCCAAAGGTTCATAACTCCTCCTCCACAGCACATCTTTCTGAACTCTTTGTCATTAGAACTTTGATGGGGTTTCTGGAAAAAAAGAGCGATAACTTAACTAACTGACATTTGCAAGGCATGCCAGCATCTCATAGCTTAATGTAGCCAATCAGTTGTATTTGTTGCCATTGGCGCCAAACACCTTTTTGTGTTTTTGGTTCTGGCCATCTGGTGGCCAAGCCAAGAATCGAATCGGACCGAAACTTGGTGTCACAGGTCATCTGACCTAGGAGTATATATGTACCAAGTTTCAGATCAATAGCCCCAGCAGTTACGTGCCCTGCGAACGGATGACAATAGCCCCAGCGGTTACGAAACGTGCCCGGCTAACGGACGACGACGACGGACACCGCATGACGACAAAAGCTCACAGGTGAGCTAACGAGACATCCTGAAGGTCAGCTCAGAACGTCAATTGATAACGAGAACAAACTGGTAAGAATATGAAATATTAACAGCCAAGCATTCACATGGCAGTGGTGTCGTGAAACTGAATATGCTGCTATATTGGCTTATTATCTAGCCATTTGTACACAAAACCAATCATCAACCAATTCAGACAGTTCCACAGGAATGCCAACATTGGCTGACCAATTTATTACACCATCTCTCCTGCAGCAATGGCAGTAGTTAACTTTAGGCCTATGTCAACAGCAATTACCATCAGTTGAGTTACCAAGTGGTTGTCATGCTGGGAATGCATCACCAGTATAATCAGCCGAGTGGCTGCAGGTCACCTAATGAGGCCAGACATGTAGGAATCAGATTAATGAGTCATGTGAACTGAGGGCAAAGTCCTTTAATCTGATTTAATGTTCTGGGGACGCCTACTAATATGGATAATTGGAAGCCAATGAATTGACATTGGATCAGACCAGTTTTTCAAATGACTAAAGTGACAACTCATAAGTCAGAATAGGTAAATGAATTACAACAAAATCAAGAAAATGAACAGGGCAATGCAAAGTTACAATGTGAATTACAAACCTTTTCCTTGCATCTGCAAATATTTGTGGCGGTCTAGGAAAACCCAGCGGATGTCGCATTTGAGAAAAGTGTTAATGGCCTTGCTAAACCCGCACATTTCAATAGCTGACATGTACCATGTAACAGGTAAAACGTAGCTAGGCCTAGTAGATCAATGAACAGGCAATCTGACAGCCATTGTTGATCATTCAGCGACATCCGCCGAGTTTTCCTAGACTGCCACACATACATTAATTACATATACTTAACCATGTACGAAATAAACAGATATGTATATAATTAGCACATAAGTTGAATGTCAATCAAGTGAACAATTAGGAAATGACAGAGACAGTTCATATGACACTATCCCCGGTACCAAAAATAGATAAATATCTATTTTTGCCGGTACTAAGAAAATCAACACCACTGAAGCATGAAACATGGTAACTCTAGTTCCCCGATCTACTCACCAGCCAATCTTTATTACTATTAAGATCCAAGGGATGAACAACAGTGAAAAACTTCTTCGCTGCCTTGTCAGACCCATTGTGTATATCAATATAACTCTTGAGGTAATATCTGACAGACTGTTTCCCAAATTCGAAAGAGGATGGAAGGTTCTGACTGGGTAACCTGTAGCTAAAGGGGTATTCATGATGGCCAGGTTGTAAGTAGGTGTTTTCTCCAGCGAGCTCAGTTTCCCCCTTTTCTGTAAAAGAAGACACAGATGAATTAACAACTGGTAAAAGTTTTAATCATTATCCTGTGTAGAGCCTTTCATGCAAAGAGAGAAAGATTGTCATTGTTAATATAAATTTTGACTTTTCAATTCATCAAAAACCAAGACAGGCATGACAGGGCAATACAAACATGGCATACATAACAGACATGATGCAATATACATGTAGATGTAAAAAAGATATGACTGCATGTACATTTCATCAGGACACAAGGCATTATAATTGACTTCACACAAACAAAACATACCGGTAGAAACACACATAATACTTTCATGGGCGATAAACAACAGATTAGCCTAAGTCATTCATCAAAATCAGACAAGAGTTAGAACACGTAATGATAGACACTCTACAACAAAACGTAGGATCTCCAAAGTCAGCCCGCCAGCTACATCTTTCTTACCTCTTCCAAATACAGTGATGACATCATTAAAATAGACTTCGTATTCATCCTCCGATGAGCCCTCATCTTCAACGCAGGTGTGGCATTCACCTGTGAATCGCACACGAACTCCTGAAAACACTCAAAACGTCAAGTCCCCAGCCAAACAGTTGAATTAGAGGACATGACATCATTGGATGGGGTATATACGGAGAAATTATCTATGATAAGAAGGATGAATCAAATAAATCTAATGTAGGCTAATTTTTGTGTAATTTAGGGCCTAGGCCTAGTAGTAGGCTAAAGCTACCTTTTCTTTGAGGTCTTTATTATAGTGCAGTGCTTCATTCTACTAGACGTGGCAGCCATAAATAAAGTGCATGACTATGAGTACATACATCAGTCATACATCAGTTCGAGAAAGTTCCGAAGTTGGAAACGTTTCTGATTTTGGAAGCCCAGCGATTCCAATATTGGCAACGTTTCTTTTTTCGGAAGCGGTTTTCGATTCCGATATCGGAATCGGTGTAGGCCTATTTGCATGTTAGGCTAGGCCTAATCGGGATATGAGTATCAAAAATCGGGAAGTGTTTTTTCCCATTAACAGATGGCAGCACCTGTGACCTTGTATTTCACGGCGTAAAATCTGAATTGCTGGCGTAAGCTGGCTGCAATCATCGATAATCATCAATTATCATCATCAAATGGCTTGATTGTGCCATAATCTCTGGGCTTCCAAATTCAGAAACGTTCCCGAATGAATCGAAAATCGCTTCCAAAAAAAAAAACGTTTCCAAAGTCGGAAACGTTTCCAATTTTTGAACTTTCCCGAACTGACATGTATGGAGCCTAATGACATTTGTGTGTAAACATTGTGTGTAAATACATTGTACATGTAGGCCTATGTATTGTACATCAACATTGTATTGTTGTGTACATGTACATCGTCAATGACGTCATAGGCTACTGCAGAATACCAACCTCTACAAGTTTGTTCTTCTTTCATCTCAAGTTTTATCGTGCCGTCGACAACATCGCCTGCATAGTATGTTGCCTCTTTCCGATTTAGGACAATCTCAAATTTGCCAACGCGCCCCATGACACAGCGCAATGGAGAAAATAACTGGAGAAAGAAGCCAGTTATCACACCCTTGTTTTGGTTGATGAATGACTAACGACTAACTAGGCCACGTGCTATTTCCTGTTCCGTATGAGGTACGCGGGAAATTGGGAAGTGAACATTCAATAAACTTGAGTGATATTAGCCTTACAGACAATCGCACAACACGGCATTGTACCCAAATTGAAGTTCTAAATCTGCCACTGCTTTACTGGACTTTCTTTCCTACGTTATTTCAAATGATAGCACTATTTCTCTCATTTACCAAACCCCATTTCACATCTAGTTTCAGCTTGTACCACTAGAGTGCAGCACTTCCTGGTTTAATGTCAACAAACCAGAATTGGCATTTTTTCACATACATTTTGCTGAATAAGTCAAGATAAAAAGTGCGAAATACCCGTATTTCAATTTTCTTGTGCAGTTACTTCAAACAATCAAAGGACATCAGGCTGGCATCATTGCCAGGATGTAGTTCTTGTCCTAAAGCCCCCAAAAATTGAAAGATAAGAATGTCCAACAGGATCACAACTGTACCGGTGTAGGCCTATACAGGGTGTCCCAGAGTAACTGCAACATAACTTGATAGCCTACTTATTAACCTGTTAACCAGCATCACAATGAGACCTGGCCTGTTGAGGTACTGTGAAATCATTGAATATGGTAAAATGTTGGTGTCTACAGCACTTCTGGCAATTTCCTCAATTACAATACGTATCTGATG
>NMRB01000014.1:445220-455223 GCA_002633025.1 Notospermus geniculatus | reverse complement strand
TCTATTTTTGCCGGTACTAAGGAAATCAACACCACTGAAGCATGAAATATGGTAACTCTAGTTCCCCGATCTACTCACCAGCCAATCTTTATTACTATTAAGATCCAAGGGATGAACAACAGTGAAAAACTTCTTCGCTGCCTTGTCAGACCCATTGTGTATATCAATATAACTCTTGAGGTAATATCTGACAGACTGTTTCCCAAATTCGAAAGAGGATGGAAGGTTCTGACTGGGTAACCTGTAGCTAAAGGGGTATTCATGATGGCCAGGTTGTAAGTACGTGTTTTCTCCAGCGAGCTCAGTTTCCCCTTTTTCTGTAAAAGAAGACACAGATGATTTAACAACCGGTAAAAGTTTCGATCATCATCCTGTGTAGAACCTTTCATGCAGAGAGAAAGATTGTCATTGTTAAAGCCCCACTGTATTGAATCTGAAAAACGCAAATCATCGCCGCGATTCTTGACGTCAGTGCACGACGTCACGACGTGTAAAATGTACTGCGCTCTCTCTGAATACATTAGAGCCCTCCCTGCAGATTTTTTCATTGTGTGCTGAAAACTAGGCCTTGATTCTCGGAAATACGCATCAGGCAGGCATTTTGGGGACCTTCACGATGCTATGAGACCTCGACCAGCATTCTCACAACACTTTGAAAATCCAGTAAAATTCAATACTGTGGGGCTTTAATATCAATTTTGACTTTTCAATTCATCAAAAACCAAGACAGGCATGACAGGGCAATACAAACATGGCATACATAACAGACATGATGCAATATAGATGTAAAAAAGATATGACTGCATGTACATTTCATCAGGACACAAGGCATAATAATTGACTTCACACAAACAAAACATACCGGTAGAAACACACATAATACATGTACTTTCATGGGCGATAATCAACAGATTAGCCTGAAGTCATTCATCAAAATCAGACAAGAGTTAGAACACGTAATGATAGACACTCTACAACAAAACGTAGGATCTCCAAAGTCAGCCCGCAAGCTACGTCTTTCTTACCTCTTCCAAATACAGTGACGACATCATTAAAATACACTTCATATTCATCCTCCGATGAGCCGTCATCTTCAACGCAGGTGTGGCATTCACCTGTGAATCGCACACGAACTCCTGAAAACACTCAAAACGTCAAGTCCCCAGCCAAACAGTTGAATTCGAGGACATGACATCATTGGATGGGGTATATACGGAGAAATTATGATAAGAAGGATGTGGGTGAATCAAATAAATCTAATGTAGGGGGCCTAGGCCTAATTTTTGTGTAATTTAGGCGGAACGAGTGTAGAATCCCCTGTCAGTGCCCAAAAAAAGGTCATCGATTGACGGAATAAGCCGCATTGTACAATAGGATTTCCATTGTGTGCCATGGAGTAGGCCTAACGTCACTTCCGACGGGGGATTCTAAACTTTAGCCATTTAGGCTAACCTATCTTTTCTTTGAGGTCTTTATAGTGCAGTGCTTCATTCTATTCTACTAGACGTGGCAGCCATAAATAAAGTGCATGACTATGAGTACATACATCAGTCATACATGTATGTAATGACATTTGTGTGTAAACATTGTGTGTAAATACATTGTACAATGTACATGTAGGCCTATGTATTCTACATACCGGTAAACATTACACTCACTACAGAATACCAACCTCTACAAGTTTGTTCTTCTTTCATCTCAAGTTTTATCGTGCCGTCGACAACATCGCCTGCATAGTATGTTGCCTCTTTCCGATTTAGGACAATCTCAAATTTGCCAACGCGCCCCATGACACAGCGAAATGGAGAAAATAACTGGAGAAAGAAGCCAGTTATCACACCCTTGTTTTGGTTGATGAATGACTAACTAGGCCACGTGCTATTTCCTGTTCCGTATGAGGTACGCGGGAAATTGGGAAGTGAACATTCAATAAACTTGAGTGATATTAGCCTTACAGACAATCGCACAACACGGCATTGTACCCAAATTGAAGTTTTAAATCTGCCAGTGCTTTAATGGACTTTCTTTCCTACGTTATTTCAAATGATAGCACTATTTCTCTCATTTACCAAACCCCATTTCACATCTAGTTTCAGCTAGTACCACTAGAGTGCAGCACTTCCTGGTTTAATGTCAACAAACCAGAATTGGATTTTTTTCACATACATTTTGCTGAATAAGTCAAGATAAAAAGTGCGAAATACCCCTATTTCAATTTTCTTGTGCAGTTACTTCAAACAATCAAAGGACATCAGGCTGGCATCGTTGCCAGGATGTAGTTCTTGTCCTAAAGCCCCCAAAAATTGAAAGATAAGAATGTCCAACAGGATCACAACTATACCGGTGTAGGCCTATACAGGGTGTCCCAGAGTAACTGCAACATAACTTGATAGCCTACTTATTAACCTGTTAACCAGCATCACAATGAGACCTGGCCTGTTGAGGTACTGTGAAATCATTGAATATGGTAAAATGTTGGTGTCTACAGCACTTCTGGCAATTTCCTCAATTACAATACGTATCTGATGATGCCAACTCCGTCCTGAAAGTCAGTAAACCTGGACCACGCCTAAATGACTGCTTCACTCTGTCTCTGTTTGATTTCAGATTTTTCATGATGTCACAAGCCAGCACCCGAAAAAGAAAGGCCGCCACCAGAAATACCAAGAAAACTACCAGTACCAAAGAACCCAAACTAGAGGCTGGAAATGAACTTGAAATGAAAAGCAAATACTTTTCAAAACCACAGCCTGAACAAAATAACAAGAGTCCAGTGCCAGCAATACCTCTGTCCGATGTTTCAAAACAGCGAATCAATGAACAGTCCTTCTTTGATAGACCATGCCTGGATTTAGCCAAAGAACTGGTAGGAAAACTGTTAGTGAGGGGATGTGATGGCGGGGAGAGACTGAGTGGAGTAATTGTGGAGACAGAGGCCTATACTGGTTCGGATGATGTTGCGTCTCATTCCTACAAAGGAAAGACAGAGAGGAACACTGCAATGTTCATGGACCCAGGGACAGCGTATGTGTATTCCATATATGGCAGTTATGTATGCATGAATATTTCCAGCAGAGGTAAGAAATGTTTCTATTTCTTTGTGCTGATGCTAACTCTGAGAGTCAAGTCTAAGTAATGTACCTTTTTCTTGGAAAAGAATGGTAAAACCTGCAGGTGAATATAACTTTTCATATCATCATTTCAGGAGATGGTGCAGCTGTTTTGTTGAGGGCATTGGCTCCAGTGGAAGGAATAGACACCATGAGACTTCAGAGAGGCAAGAAAGATTCAGCCAAACCAGTGGCTTATAAAGATCTCTGCAATGGACCATCAAAATTCTGCATGGCATTGGATATAACAAAGGCAGCAATAAATAAGTTAGACATGACAACTTCTGGAGAGATTTGGCTGGAAGAAGGAATTGATGTTCAGGACTCGGATATTGTTACCAGTAAACGGGTCGGTATTGATGGAGCAGGCCAGGAGGCTGCAGCAAAACCTTGGAGGTTTTATTTACGTGGCAATGTCTGTGTTAGCAAAAGGGACAAAAAGGCAGAAGAATCCATGAAATGAAAAACATAGTCCTGGTTTCAGACATGCCAAATGAGAGTTGTTTGTACACGTAATTGAGCGATTTAGTCATTAACAAAGAACACCCAACCACTTTGTACACCTGTAGGTTTTTAAAGATCAGGTTAGAACTGAGTCAAATTTTTAAAGTATGAAACCCTCAGGAAAAACGTTAAAGGTCTTTGCAGTATGTTCAATGTAGATTTTTTAGCGGCCATATTTCACACATGCTGTACGTAGATACTGACATAAATTATTTATATATATACACGACTTTATTATAATTAGTCATACTTGTATTCTGTATGTACACTGTACAGGATTAATCCGTCGATTCATGATGGCACATGGAACGCAGTGGCTGGGTCCTGATGAGTACATGTGATTAGCACACTCCTGAACTTGTCCAACAAGGTCAATAACTGTGATCGTCGCACATTCTCATAGTACATAATATCCTCAAGATGGTGCTTCCCATTGAAATAAGGACTAAGTCTGAAACGAAATAATCGGTATCATAATTGGAACATTGAGAATGAACGCGACTCTGTTTTTAGTTTCAAAGCTGGAATTATTGGCCAAGAAAACCAAAATATCGTTCAGAGAGTGTGCTAGTCACAGAACATAACTTACTTGGCAAACATTTTCAGGTCTTCTGGATTACTGGCCGCTGGCACAGCCTGCAGACTCTGTCTCTGTGCACCTGTGAGGTGGCCAAGTGAATCCTGTATTCGCCAAGTAGCTCTCACTTCCTCCGTCACTCCCCGATCAGTTTCTGCCTCAGGAGAGGGTCTGTTCCATGAGATGTTAGGACTACCATCACTTGTCACTTAAAGAGCAATAGAAACTTAATCAATATCGAAAGAAGGGCGGTAACACCGATTTCTATGATCAACGTTAACCCTTTGACGTACATGTTTTTCGGGGGCATAGTTTGACCCCCCACCCCCCATTTATCTTTAGAGGGTTATCCTGACCAAACAAAAGGATATAGAATATGGCAGTAATGAAANCACCCAAATTTCGAACTATTTGTGCACGGATGACCCCAAGAAGCAATAGGATTCTGTGTAATATGCTCATCTACCATTTCTGAAAATTTTACCGCGATACATGGCATTTTTCGTTAGTTATCTTGCTGAAACCGCAGATTGGATGGAGAGATCCAGAGAGAGAGAGAGAGAAATTCAGTAAAAACAAGGAAGACCGCCCCATTGATGGGGGCGGTCTTAAATATCTTGATACATAACGTCTGTTGCCATGGTAACCACTATGTTCATGTCATAAAACAAGATTTTTGCCAAATTTTCTTCATTTTTTTCAAAAAACTAAGATTTTTTCAAAATTACTCAGCAGATACATCAGAAATAACACCAGAAATGGAATAGGGAACACCGATCACGCAGACCACGCGAGAATATACGCGTGGTTTTGAACTGATAGTACACCAATGCCACCTATTATTCATGACGATTCAAGGTGTGATTGGCCGTGCTTGGTGAACCACATCTCTCGAACAATGGGCCTAAGTCAACGCTAGGTGTCTCGTCTGCTCTATCAGTAGTCATCACGTGACCAACTGGCGCTCCCCATTAGGAGGTGATTTTGTACTTGGAGTGAAAATATGAGCCGAAAATTTTCAAAAATAAGATTTTTACAGCAATTTATTTGATCGTTGCGTCATACCCCAAAGGCTAAAACAATAGGCTTACGTACATGACAAATGCATGACGTCATCAAGCTTTTTGGCAAAATTCGAAATCTTCAACTTCAAGTGCGCTTCCGGCCATGATGGTAAAGAGTGACACCTAGTGTAAATATGCTACATCAGGACAGAATTACATCGACTACAAGATTCTGGTGCAGGACATTTCAAGGGGGTGCCTGATGAGCAAAATTCGGCAATTTCCTGGGGGGTGTAAATGGGCGGTCGCTAGCGACCGCCCTGTACGTCAAAGGGTTAATTTGACATGGTGACTCAAGCTTTCGACATTATACAGTGTCTTCCTCAGGAGTGTTAATTTAACTTAGTCACATGATGCCACTGCCTGCATCAATCTTGGGATACAAGAAATTAAAATGCAGGAAATGAATACTCACATGATCCAACATCTGAGAGGCTGGATGGCCAGATTATCTCACTGCTTGTGTTGAGATTTTCACTTAATTCATTTTGCGATGATGTCTTTCGAATGTGGGACAACTTTGGTGGGACAAAGTAGATATATGTGTGGAGCTGCACCAGGAGGCGATGTTGGAGGAGCCAGATCACCATCTGGACCTGACGAACCTGAAAGAATAGAGATTGCTCTACAGTAGAAACAACAGAAACTGGGGCCAAATAAGAATCAAAGTGCAGGGTCACCATGATACAATGAGATGATTATGGTAACTGATGTGCGAGTCTAAATACAGCTGGCATCCCAAGCTAGATCAACTGGTACCCCACGCTAGAACACCAAGAAGTTCCATGCAGCACATGATTTAAATGCCAAAGTATACTACACACCTGGTGCTGAGGTAGGCCAAGGAAATCTCTATGTTCTCCATATGGGGTAGGTAGTGAAAATGCAGATAAAATGCATGCAAGGGATGCATGTGGGAATCGTTCCGTAAATTCCTCAACCAGAACAGAGTTACTGGAAACCAAAAAGAAAACACCAATGAAAGTACATGTATGTGCCTTATCCCATGAGGATTCCTTTACATAGAAGTATACAGTAGACGAAAATGCCAGTTAACAACCCGAGGATTCATGACTGTGAAGCCATTGTTAACTGGTGTTTTTGTCTACTGTATACTTCTATGTAAAGGAAGCCTAAGGAGATCCCTATATGGCAGGCTGCATTGACTATTAGCAATTGAAATGAAAGTTACTACTGACTACGAGTTTGTCAGAACTCTACGTTTGACTTTACTTTCAACTGGAGACAGAACACTACAAAGGCAAGAGCCTGAATTGATTTCTCTCACGCCAGACTTGGGATATTAAGATATCATAAAAATACAGCACTTGTACATACACCATTGTATTAGCACTGGGAGATATCACATAAACATTAGTCTCGCACAGAGGGTAGATGATAGTAGCCTTGGCCCAGTATACAAGATGACTGACCAGTTGGAAAACCTGGAACAGAGGGTAGAAATGTGTGAGACAACTGCAGAAGAAACTGTCCAGTGTCAAACTGTTTTTCTCTCTGAAGAAATGAAATGAGTTTAGATGCATTTGATATCATTGTGAACTCAAATGCAAATCTGTCAGAATGATCAGCGTCAGCCTTAATCCCATTAATTACCTGTGACAATGCCAAGTCAGAATCGGATGCTAAGGTTTGTAAACTCTTGAGCGGAGTTGATATCTTGATCAGCCTAATCAGAGATGGACTGCAGTCAAGAGGTAAGGAGTCCAGTAGTTTGTTCTCATCCACTAGAAGTAACAAGGCGTGATATGGCCTGCAAAGGAAATGGAACGTATAACTTGATCAAAGGAACAAAACCAGACTGGGGTCAAAATACACTACAGGGACTGAGAGGGAGGGCATTGCCCTTGCTTGTGCATACTGAAATCTCACAGGGCACGGTAAGCAGAGAAAGTTACCTTAGTGCCGACAGACACCTTTGCACTGCCTCAGGCTGAAACAATGGAGTAGAGTGAGTCAAACCTTGTGAATAAAGTCAAGTTGAAATTATGAGACAAATTCATAATGTCTCTCTTGGCATCAAGGTTCCCACAACATCAACGCAAAGTCGTTTGTCATAGTGTCGAGTCATTCATTGATGAATCTTCTCTGATAACACAATTACCTCAACAAGAAAGCCCCTTACCTCAATTGTGATTCCTTTTTGTGCCAAACCAACATTGTGGACTTTGTGTGGAAGGCAGAAACTGATGTCCACCCACTTATTTATTCGCAATAAAACAATGCCCATGCTACATAGTCTGAAAACAAGGGGTATAATTGATCAGATCACATGCAAATCATGACCCACGAAAGCAATTTCCCAACCACCAGTATTCTCATTCTGTGGAAGGTTTTCCAATTTCAAACACTGTGCAAGATTGGTGTGTGTGAATAAAGAACAGAAGTTTGTCCCAATCATGCAAACAACAAGCTTTTACGCAATTCATATCTTACCCGTCATAGATGTGTTTCATATGTTTTGCCAATGGACACTTTTGAAGTATCAGTGGATACGGCGATTCCATGCTGTCTGGAAGGCAAAATAGGATCAGATGCAACGAGACTATTCTGGATCAGTCTTTGAAAAGGATGCAGTATTGCGATACAAAAACAGGGTTTTGACTGAAATCTGAACTGCTGATAAAAATCCCATGGAAAATGACTGGAAGGCCAGTGAAAAAGACAGAATGTGTGCTGTCATTGTCCACAAGCATCCTTACACCAATGAAAATCCAACCCATTCAACAATCAATATCATTTGGTTACTGAAAGAAATATATTTACCTTCAGGCATAGATGCCATGTCATCCTGAATGCCCCACATGATACTCTTCTGTTGACTCAGGTAATTACATCGAGTCTGTTCATGCCGGAGTGCAACGGCTACTTGTTTGGCAAGGTCATGGTAGCAATTAACCACTGAGGAGGGGACATTGGTCTGTAGAATTCAAAGTAAATCATCTGATTATGAAAAAGGGAAACCTCAGCAAAGTTTATACAGAAGATTCTGCAAGTTTCTACATACTGCATTCAGAAACTCAAACTCTTCATGTATATTTGTACTTGCAATATGGATAAAGAACCGATGACTCAGCTCCCAGCACTCCTCTCCTACTACAAGGTGAATGTCTTTCACTGATGTCACATACCCGTAAAGCAAAGACGAAATTGAAGGAGATCATAGTTGGTTGGTCCTTCCTGTAAGCTCCTGATCCACTTTGCAACAAGAGAGGAAAACCAACAAACAGGACATCATCAATCCGCAATTCAAACTTCTTTCCACAAAGGTCTGATTTTACGGCCAAGAGGTTTGTGAGGATTGTATCGGTATAGCTAGAGCAAAACAACAAAGGAATCATTAAATCAAACAACTGAATGCTGTATTGGATTGTGAACATCATTCTACGACCATGGAGGTACCTACCCCCATGCTACAACTCATCTCTTTTCAGATGTATTGCAAACATACTGTATCGGGGGTTTAGGTGACGGCTTCAGAAGAACTTTCTTGAGAGTAGGCCTACAGAGCTAGTTCATTGAGTTGAGCTTGAATTCTTGCATCTGCAGTAGGCTACAGGAAAAGCACCTACTACTGCTGACCTCTTCAACATCAGCGGATGGCAAACTCACCCTGCTAACTCTCCATTTTGAATTGATGATTTGAGTTTCCTTTTCTGACTGAATGGGTCTGATATCACTATCTGAGCATATGGACTTTTCTTAGCTGTCAAACAAGAAAATGAAAAGACATGGGTTTATATAAAAAGATGGAAGCTAGAATAGAAAGTAGAAGAAGTCATGACATCACATGAGACAAGTGATGGGAGACAAACTCGCTTGGATTGGAAAAATTGTCCTGCAAAACAAAGTATCCACATCTCTGATCTGACGATTGGTTCTGTAGCCATTTACTTAAATCCGTCATGAACAAACAGCAGCGGATACTTTTACAGGAGGACACCCTTCCCTGTTACACCATAATCAATCAACTAACATTTTACCGATTCCTCAGCATTTTTACCGCTTTCAAATGGATATCGGAATAACAATCGATCTCCCTTGCTCCCTGATGACACGAGGATGATTCCCACGGGGTCAGAAAGGTTTTCATCCATTATCTAACTCAAAATAGCGAGAAATATTTCTATATTTCAGAAAGAAGGTGTGATAATGAAAATTTCACATCTCGAACTCCAGTTGTGTGACGGAAGTACCACCGTTGTGCGCGCCATCTAGTGACGAAAAGCATAACTAAATCGCCGTATCTGGTCTGGTTCTCCGACCTGCCGTATCTTCGCCACGATACGGCACTACTGACTAGGTCAAAAGCTAGTATATGTAGCTGTCTCCCGCCAAATTAACAACCCCGATCGCGCGCAAATTCAAATTCAAATGTTTATTGTATATTGTAAATAGAATAGGCCTATAGCCCTACATCGGTTGACGGAAGAAACAATAAACTTGGTGGGTGAGAAAGAAAAAGGAGGAAGGGAAAGTGGTCCTCCGCCGGCGGAGGACTGGGATCTGTCTTTGGAATGTACCCAGCCCTCCAAAGATCAAGAAGTGCTGCTGGTGAAATATATTTATTACAATATTTGGGGTGTACTATGTATGGGGTGTTCCGTTACCGCTTACCGCGTGTCAGCTAAACGCAGTTGAGGGGATGCCAGCGGGAAAACGCGCCTTTTCACAAGAGGCCAGCTGGCGCCTGCTATTGTGGGAATATTCTAGGCCTAGTTCCCCCCAAC
>NMRB01000014.1:375339-445176 GCA_002633025.1 Notospermus geniculatus | reverse complement strand
CCCCCCCCCCCCCCCGCCAAAAAACCCGATTGACGTGCACGTGACAATGGATGAGGCACTCACAAACGACATCGGTCGCCAGTCCAAACTGCACGACACATTGATTTCATTTCATTTCATTCATGGGTTTGTGAGAATGCCCTCTGGTGCCAAGATTGGTACCAGTCATCATGACATTTGACCTCGTTGACCCAATGACGAATGAAAAAAAAAGAAAACTGATTGGTTCCCACGATTAGGCATCTGACGATTGGTAATGTGCTAATCCGCAGGCAGTAAATCTGTTTTTGCGATGTACTTTCAGTTCATGATAATTCGTGAATCTCCCACAGAAACAATATCAGAAAGTCTACCTACTGTTTATTGTACCAAAAATAACCTTCAGTCGACCTATGGGAACCGATTCAAACCAACAGGAATAGCCCGGGAATTCAGACGCGCTAAAATCGGCAGACATGACAGTCCGAAATATTTTGAAGCTGCAAACTAAAAATTCGCGAAAGCCTCATCTAATCGCCGTGTTTTGTATGGGCGTTATTTCCGCAGGATTAGACGTGCTTAGTGTCGTGCGCGAGTGAAGCAGACGTAGAGTGAGTGTAGTGTGCGCGAAGCAAACATCAGAAAATAATGAAAAAATCATATGTCAACGGCCATGAAAAAATCATATGTCAACGTGAAAACTGCAGTCGATTGCAGCGCCACCCAACGTCTTATTAGCGCATAAAGAAATTTTTCACGTTGACACGCCTACTTTTGCTTCAAGCACATGCTAGACACGTCTACGTCTGCTTCACTCTCACATCTAGTGCGGAAATGACCGCCCATAGACCAAATTTCCACTTGGCAGCGTGGTCTAAGTTTCAATTACGGCTCACATTGAAGGAGATGAAATGTTTTGGTCGGGACAGGCTAGCTTTTCGTTAGTAGTGGGCGGTTTATTCGCTCCCGCGGCGCTCTCGGTAGTCACAACAGCTGGGATTATGATGACCTAATATGCCAGGCGGGGGCGACATGAGTCTACTATCTGTCATTGTCAAAATGATTTAAACTACTGTTTTTCATATCGAGAAATATTTATTTACACCTAATTACGTTATATATACATCAATTAGAGCAGGCACCCACTACAAGATTTCCCACCCTTGCCGCGAAGACACTGCAAAGGAATTTGCCAATGGCCGTGTGGGCTCCATCTATGCAATAATTTCGAGTGGTATACATTAGAACCTTCCTTGACGGACACCTCTGACAGGAGAAGTATTCTATTATGGGGTCATCCGAATAAAGACCAGCAAATGCTTTTACTACAGATTTGTGCAGCATTGCCTAGTGCATTTGTATTGCAAAATTCAAGTAAAAGCATTTACTAGCCTTTATTCATATGACCAAAAATAGATAAACGTCTGTTTATTCGGACCTTTATAGTGAGGACACCTCTCAATTAAGTACAGCACCGGGCAGTCCCAAAGGTNTCCCACAGAAACAATATCAGAAAGTCTACCTACTGTTATATCGTACCAAAAATAACCTTCAGTCAACCTATGGGAAGACACACTTCATGGGATTGAGGACCCTATCACCGCCGATTCAAACCAACAGGAATAGCCCGGGAATTCAGACGCGCTAAAATCGGCAGACATGACAGTCCGAAATATTTTGAAGCTGCAAACTTAAAATTCGCGAAAGCCTCATAATTACCGTGTTATGTATGGGCGTTATTTCCGCAGGATTAGACGTGCTTAGTGTCGTGCGAGTGAAGCAGACGTAGAGTGAGTGTAGTGTGCGCGAAGCAAACATCAGAAAAAATGAAAAATCATACGTCAACGGCCATGAAAAAATCATATGTCAACGTGAAAACTGCAGTCGATTGCAGCGCCACCCAACGTCTTATTAGCACATAAGAAATTTTTCACGTTGACACGCCTACTTTTGCTTCAAGCACATGCTACACACGTCTACGTCTGCTTCACTCTCACAAGATGCAGGTCTAATTCTGCGGAAATGACCACCCATAGACCAATATCTCCACTTGGCAGCGTGGTCTTGGTTTCAATTACGGCTCACGTTTGAAGGAGAACGAAATGTTTTGGTCGGGACAGGCTAGCTTTTCGTTACTAGTGGGCGGTTTATTCGCTCCCGCGGCGCTCTCGGTAATCACAACAGCTGGGATTATGATGACCTAATATGCCAGGCGGGGGCGACATGAGTCTACTATCTGTCATTGTCAAAATGATTTAAACTACTGTTTTTCATATCGAGAAATATTTATTTACACCTAATTACGTTATATATACATCAATTAGAGCAGGCACCCAATACAAGATTTCCCACCCTTGCCCGGCGCGAAGACACTGCAAAGGAATTTGCCAATGGCCGTGTGGGCTCCATCTATGCAATAATTTCGAGTGGTATACATTGGAACCTTCCTTGACGGACACCTCTGACAGGAGAAGTATTCTATTATGGAGTCATCCGAATAAAGACCAGCAAATGCTTTTACTACAGATTTGTGCAGCATTGCCTAGTGCATTTGTATTGCAAAATTCAAGTAAAAGCATTTACTAGCCTTTATTCATATGACCAAAAATAGATAAACGTCTGTTTATTCGGACCTTTATAGTGAGGACACCTCTCAATTAAGTACAGCACCGGGCAGTCCCAAAGGTGTCCCCTATAGAGTTCTAGCTAGGATGCAGGTCACGTGACCGCCACCGTTGAATGCGACAAAATATACATACAATTCTACTACAATATACAGGTACAAACTGGCAAAATTTCGCCACTGAATCCAAGATTTAAAGATAAAAGCCTTCGTCAGTCAATCAATGCAGAAACATGCATGCAAATTCGTCACATCTTAACAAAAACGTAACAAAAATAATGCACCAAACAACAAAGTTACAAAGTAACAAAGTTATGCGACCTCGGAGTACTCCAACTCGTAATGATATCAACATCCTATTTTCAAACAACTCATCATGACGCAAACGAACAACTAGCGGGGTTTAGGGCTGACGGATAACGTTGACCGCAGACTGATCTTTCGTGCTCCAGTCAATCCCGAGACGTCATCCGATGGGTTATGGTTACATGTAGTCCACAGAGGTTCGTTCTTTCACAGCATGACAGGTCTAGAGCAGAAAGTCAGACAAGGTCTATCTGTCCACTACATTAGCCTGAAACAGATACCCCACGGATTTCACAGTTTGCCATTGCATGAGTCTGAATTATAGCCGGACATCCCCGAGCAGACGTAAGGTGGTGGGACAGGAACTAAACCCTGGTTTGAATACTCTGACACTGATGACGTAATGTAGCCCGGGGTCTGAGAGTACGCTGAAAAAGCAGCGGTTACATATGCAAAATAAGGGTCAGAACTATTTTCCATTTTGATGGATGCATACGATGGAGGAGAGTAGCGTCCAGGACTGTGTTCCTCCTGCGACCTGTATGATGGTAAAGTTCCCTGAGTGGCAAGACATGCTGGGTGTCGCGAGTCCGGTTCGTCAACTCCCGAAGACATCCGACAAGAATTCATCCATGTTTGTGACGTGTATCCATGGTTACTCTGGTTGCTATAGTTACATGGACTGAAGTATCCACTGTCGCTATGGCTGTAAGTACTAGGCGGAGATTGACCTGATGAGGAAGGCAGGTATTTGTCGAGTTCGGAGTCGTCGAAATTCGTCATTACGTCGCGGCCAAGTTCGTTGATGACGTCACTACTGATTCCTTCCAGATCGACACGACTGAAGTCAATGGCAGTGGACTGGGGAGGCGGGGCTGCAGAGAAAGAGGAAGAAAATAAGTCGATACGAAGAATGAATGTGATAGAGCAGGATGAATGATATCAATTGTCTGAAGCAAATTCGCTCGTCTAGCGCATATAGAGACTGCTTTGGTGCCTGATGACTTCGCGTAAGGCATCATCGCGGAACGCCGAATAGAGAAGCCTGCTGATTGCCCTTGGTTTTTAGCACCGCGGTGACAAGGGCTAATGAACGATAAGTACCCCGATAATCTCAGGATAGCACTTTCTTTGATAGGCAATATCTGGAGGGGTCACAGTCCAACTTACAAGTTTTACTTGGGACAACCTTTGGATGAGGGTCTGACGACTGGAGATCTTGTTCTGGGGTGGTCGGTGGTGTCGGAGGGATCGAGGCCTGGCTACATTCAGGTGATGGCCATTTCCCGGGATACGCTGGCGGGTTCTGAAGCGCTCGCATTATGACGGACGTGCTGTTCGTTACGTCATTGGTGGAACATCCGGGTGCTTTGATGGGCTTGCGTCGTCTTGGCTGATATTTATAATCTGGGAAGTCCTGCTTGTGTTGCTGTCGGAGTCGTTCAGCTTCGTTGATGAAAGGTTTCTTCTCTTCTTCTGACAACAATCTGAAAGCGACGAAAATACATATAATTCAGTCGAATCTGCGTCCCCTCTGCTGACACGGACGGAAAACCCTCTGAAAACGCACACAAACGGTCGATTCGAAAGATATCAGGGGCCCGTTTCATAAAGTGACTTTAAGCTAATGGTACCATGAACTTCAATGCATTTTCCACTTGGTTGAAGGTACTATTAGCTTAAAGTCACTTTATGAAACAGGCCCCTGGGCGCCACGTGTTCCTTGTCAAACACTGCCATCAAAACTGGTACAACAACAACAAAATCCTATTGATTTGAAATTATTCGTTGTGGACAATGGGAGATCATGATTGGTAACGCGGTGCCCACACGGAGATCGTGACGGGTGCTCGATCGAGAACATCGAACTAGTCTGAAGTCTATATTTTGATTGAATCTACCATTTCAGTGCATCAAAGATGTATATACTTTAAGTCAAGTGTCAATGCATTTTACAAGAAAAATATGAGCAATAATACAGATATCAAGTCTGCCTATTAATTTCGCATATCCCTAAATCAACTGCATGCCGACTCCAGAGATAGGATAACCTTTTACCCCAATTTACATATAAAAAAACGATATCCCGTTGGTCAAAACTTGGCCCGCCCGCATTGTATGTCGAGAAGGCCAATAAATGTATACAGCCACTTTATGTCATTAGATAACTTTCATAACGCCTTTTTCATTGGACAATGGTAAAACCATCAGCAATAACAAGACTTGAATTGATTTCCGGGTCGGATCCAGGGGGCGTGGGGGGCCTACGCCCCCCCCCCCATTTTTGGCAGAGCAATGATTTTTTTGCAAGAAAAATTTAATCACATAAAAAATTTGAAATTTTTGCTCTCAGACGCCAGGAAAATGCATCTAAAAGCACTTAAATTGTGTCTGGGAGACGAACCCCAGACCCCCCCCTTTTGGGCTTTCAGTGCTCACCACCTTCGGCGAGCTACGCCCCCCCCCCTTTCTGTCGTGTCAACCCTGGATCCGACCCTGGATTTACCTCTGACTTCGTGACGCTCTGCTATAGATCGTACAGCAGAGGGTTACGAAGACAGGGGACCAGTCGAAGAGACCGGTCTGTCTGTCAACAGTCTAACGACAGAAAACTATTGAAACAAAATTATTAAAAATTCACGAGGCGGAACTTGGCAGAAATACTTCCTCCAAGTTCCTAAACTAGGAACAACACAATCATTACCCTCGTGATCCCAAAATATTGTTCTTATCAGGGACCCTAAATGGACTGGGGGCGAATTTAGTTTTGACTGTGAAAGGGTGTTAAAATTTACTTTGTCGCTAAAACACGATAACACAAGTATTTTCGGCGACAATGGTCCAATATTTCCATTCTCACTCGTCTACAAAAGCAGTGGCGCCGAATCACCAACACAATATGAAGAATTCAAAACATTAGTCCATTATCGAAGAGAAAGGGAAGACAAAAATGTCAATGGTCTTAATGAGCTACTTAATGCTTTTTTCTCGCTGTCACTTTATCACGAGACGCGCGTTTGAGATGGGCCAGGCGCTTTACCAGGAACTGTACAGGTGGTAAAACGTCCACCATAACATTGATCCTGGATCCAGGACCAGGACTGTAAGCCGCATTATGACAGTGTCATCCATGATGCGTACTGTATTTACGCCCTAATGACAACATCATAATAATAGGAAGGTTTCGAAATCACACGATAAACGTGAACGTTAACCACAACGTTATTTGTGTACCGATAATGCACTCTAAAATCTGGTTAATGTGTACTATGAAAAATAACGTTGTCGTAAAGTTTACGTTTATCCTTTGATTTCTAAACCTCCCCAATATGTGTAAAAGACAAAAAGAAATCTCGTGTAGGAACAATTCTTGTGGAACCTTTTCAAGGTCTTGTTTTGAACCTTGGGTGATCCGTTGTAACTGATGGAATCGATTAACTTTTACGTTCTCCTGCATGTTGAGACATTAGGGAGGTTGAGAAATCAAACGATAAACGTAAACGTTAACGACAACTTTTTTTGTGCCGACAATGCAATATAAAATCTGGTGATTGTGTAGTATGAAAAATAACGTTGTCGTAAAGTTTACGTTTATCGTTTGATTTCTTAACCTCCCTACTGGAAACGAACTACGTAAGAAAAGAAATGTCAATACTCACCTCCAAAGTTTCCCCAATGTCTTGCTAAGTTCTGCGTTGTGAAGATTGGGATATTCGTCGGCGAGCTTCTTCCTTGCAGCCTGCGCCCAGACCATGAAGGCGTTCATCGGGCGCTTGATGTGCGGCCGTCTCTTGTCCATGCCGTTCTTGCAGGCCATCGGCAGAAGGCTCCAGTCGTATCCCTTCAGGACCTGGTCGACCGCATTCTCTAGTTGTTCCTTCTTCTGCGGTCTCCCGTCGCTGTCTTCATCGGATGAGACATTCGGCTGCAAACTGTCGGCAATTTTCGACACGAGTTCCAGCTGCTCTGAAGTCATGGTGAATTTTGTTGAGATCGTTCTTGCGACGTTCAAAGTGCGAAAGCGTCCGAGATTCTTGTTCCTTCAAATTCTGTCTTCAGCAGCAATATCCTTGGTCATATGGTCTCAAGTCGTCTCGCTATTCCAACTGACGTGTGCTAATAGGCTATCTAGAGATTGATATGCTTTCAAATCAAGATCATCAGATAATTTCAAAGTGTCGTCGTCCTCCTCTCGTCTGGCTAACCACAGATATCGTCTGCTAGGCCCAATTTCCTCTTTGGGAAATCAAGTAGGTTGGAATTCCAACAATCAAAGTGTCCGACTTGTGTCTTCTGCCAGATCTCGTCTGGTGTTACTCAAGTGTCGTCTGCTCGTGTCCTCGATGTGAAATGAAGTGAGTTTCGGTTCAAGTAAACAAGTCACTTTATCCAGAGATGGGTGAGTGGACGAGATACCCGAGGACAATGCTTGAGTGGTAAGTTCAGAGGCAACTTTATAATGATCCAAAAAAGCATGAACCGTGCCTAAAATGCGCCTGACGTATGCAAATGAGGACAGGTCAAACCACGCCTTAAGTCAACCACAGCCATTAGCAGGTAATTTAAATTGGATTAACATATCTATCAATGGAGTGGATTCGGCACGTGGTCTCGAGCCAAAAGTGCGCCAAAGCAGACGTCATTTCGGATGTTATGACAGGTATAATTTATGTTTTGATTAGAACGTATGTCGGACAAAATTTATAGTAGTTTGATCACTAGTGTAAATGAATGATGAAGGTAGAAAAACAACTCCACCTCGGCGCGGGTTTTTTCAACACTTTTGCGGATACTTTGCCAAAACGCCTCGGAGAATATAATTGTACTCCAGCTTTTGGCAACCATTGTTAGAACGGAGTGGCTCAGAACAATGTCATCTAACTGACACTTTAATTGGTCGAAAATGAGTTAGGCCTACCATTCTCATCGGCATGTTATGGTAAATTTTGCATGTGCAATAATCTTCTAACTGATACTACAAAGTAAATTAGACAAAGTACATTGGACAACGGTATTTTAGACAAAGTAAATTAGACAATGGTAAATTGGACAATATCATTTCAGACAATGGTAAATTAGACAATGGTAAACTAGACATAAGGATAGGTAAATTAGACAATATCTTCGTTTTGGGCGTGGGCATGATATTAGGCCTATCAACACAATATTTATTAATTGACTGTTATCTCTCAAGTAATTAAATCTGACACCTCCATGACACAATTTGCATTGGGTAATTGTGACATCTTGCTTGGAGTAATTAAACTGAAATTGCTGTCCCTACAATTTGGGGCCCACTCCCCTCAATTGCTTATTCCAAAAAAAATCCAGCGTCATTTTGTGCCAACTAGATGTTAATTAGGGCCACTCTAATTAACCAGTAATTACACGTACACAAGCGGTATGGCATTTACTGAATCTGCTCATGCCTTCTTTTGTTCAAAGATGTCACAAAGGGACAGAGGTAGGCCTATAAAAATAGTGCCAATGGCACTGTGCCCGCTTGGCTTGATAGCATGGTGGTAGGAATTAACAGCAACCCGACATAAGCCGTATCTTAAATAAAAACATGCCAAATTGCCTTATAAATGTATTGACTATGAACAACATGCACCTCGGTATGGTTACAACATTGAACCAACCTCAGTCGCCTGACAAGCAAGCGATAATGTGAAATTAATGTGAAATTACTTGGCGTAACCATAGATCATCTATTAAAATTTGATGTCCACATATCTAATTTATGTTCGAAGGCTGCACGCCAGATTAACGTCATGAAACGCATCGGGAGATACCTACCTCTATCATGTAGGAAGGTCATATACAGGACCTTCATAAGGTCAAATTTCAGTTTCTGCCCAGTTGTGTGGCACTTTTGCAGCCAGGCAAGCACGAGAAAGCTTGAAAACTTAAATTACAGAGCTTTAAAACTTGTGTATAATGACTATGAGAGTTCATATGAAACTCTGCTGGAGAGAGATTTCTCTGTACCCTTGCATATCCAGAGACAAAAACAAATTGCGGAGGAAGTGTACAGGGTCCTGCGGCGGGAATGTCCCCCCTATCTTTGGGAAACCTTCCGGCTGCAGAGCTCTGGTCACGACCTCCGCAATACAAACTGTCACTTGCCACGTTTCAAAACGGTGAAACATGGCAAGAACAGTCTATCATATTATGGTGCCTCCTTATGGAATGATCTGCCAAACAACGTCAGGAAAGCAGAGAATTTCAAACAATTTAAATTGTTAATGAAAGATTTCAAGGGTATATCATGTAAATGTGCAATGTGCAAGTGAATCTGTCGATACTAATTTTGTGATACTTTGTTTTAAATCTCCAACTCTTCTTATGTCAATTTTTATTTTATTTTATCATTGTTTTCCTCCTTCACCTGTACTTTAATTTCTATTTTTATGTTTGATATCGGTCTACGAGCTCTCGAGCTCATGTTACTTGTATGTGATAATACCGATGAAAAATAAAGCTTATTCTATAAGCAATGAGACCAGTAGCTTACGTACATTATGTCATGTATTGTCATTACCCAGGATAAAAAATTTGATGAAGATCCGTCAGCTTGTTAGCGAGAAATAACACTTTACGTGTGTCTTTTTTTAGTTTTGGCCCCCTAGGGGTAAAGTCAATATTCAGATTTTGCCGAAATTTTGTCTGTGAGTTGCTGTAGCCTAGAGGTTGATATGTGCGAAGTTTCAAAGGAATAGCTCAAACCATTACAAAAAGTGCCAACTTCTCAATTTCAGACAAACGTTGACCTCTGTGACCTTGAAAAGTAGGTCAAATTAAAAACCCGGGTATTATGTTATGTTATGTATCCTCATTAGATTAGATATACCTATGATAAAAATTTGACGAAGATCGGTCTCTTAGTTAAGAAGAAATAAAACTTTTTGTGATTTGGGTTTTGGCCCCCTGGTGGCAAAGTCAAGAGGTACATGTACATGTGTACAAAGTTTCAACACGATAACTCAACATTTCTTATCATTAGCCCTTCGAAACTTCCCGCCTAGATCTAAGGCCCATATTCACACCCAGCAAAGAACAAAAGATTCGTCAAAACATTAAGGCATTAGAGCGCTAACAAACCAGAAGTTTATTTGGACGTACGTACGTACGTACGGACTAACGTACGACAGACCACCACTCAATGACAACCCAACATTTCATAAATTGTACTCCAGCTTTTGGCGACCTTGTCAGAACAGTCCTTTCTGATGAAGACGGTGAAAGTGCATGTACAGCAAAGGAAAAAGGAAATGCACTGCTGGTACAACCCATCTTGACATATCAAAGCCTATACGGTCACTTCGCCCTTCGAACTACGCTCCCTCCGTGGATTGAGCGAGGTAGGAGTGATAGGAACACTTGTCAGGCAAGATGGGTACAACCACTCCCAATTCCTTTCCTTCTTTCTTAAGTTTCTCCTTTTATCTATCGGCTTGCCTTTTTTCCTGACTTCTGCCGTTACTACACAACCGAGGCGCGAAAATCTACCCCGTCGCCATTCGTTCAACTTTTTTGTCCTTTAACGCGACCTCGAAGAGGCCGACATGCCCGAGGACGGGGGAGTTGTTTGTAATCAAAGCAAATGACAAATCAACTCTTGGAAATAAAAGAAATATACTCTAAGTAGGAAAAAACTTCGGATATGTACACCTGCATCGCTCAACCTGCGTGGGATTTTCTAATGATGATTAGTATTTCCCACTTGAACATTTCATGGAACTCTGAGCCGACTAATAATTACTGTCGTTTTTTTTGTGAAGTCATGACTGCAGAAAGCAATCGCAACGTTTGCCAATACAAGTGATTTCAACTGATATGATGTTTTTAGGCGCGTGGCTCTACCAGTTCCCGCCACGACAAACCAAAAGGGGGAGGTGACCTTGCATTCTGGTTGCAAACCCTTTTTATTCTTTTTTTAAAGGGCATCATACTAGGGATAGTCTCCAAAGAGAACGAGGAGACTAGTCAAGTATTGACATAGCACCCGTATGTAATCATTGCCCGGTCCGTCCCCTTTATTTATATATAGGCCTATTTACATTATATATATATATATATATATATTTACATGGTTATTAACATTTAATTTATATTTTATGTAGTCCAATATATTTGTTAATTTTCTGTGTATTTTTAAGTATATCAACATTTCAAATACCTATATTTGCCTGATTCTAGCCTAATGCTTAGGTTTTTCCTTCCAGCTTGATGCTCAAGCCATCATTCCTAGCTGACATGGCAAGAGGAGCTCGACTTGACAACCCCATCACTTCTCGCAAAGAATCCGCAATAAATTTCTTCACGCCTTCCGATCATGATGCGGCCAATTGCATACAATCAAAAGGAACGTAATTCCTTTTTTATGAAGCGCGGTAAAATAGATACTCTTGTTACCAACTCATTCGTTATCCTTGAAAGGAAAAAAGGTGTGACAGGTCGTCTTCTAATAAATAAATGGTTTATGGGCGATGGTGTCGCTTTCAACAAACAAACAGGGCTTCTATCTACAAGATAAGCCAGATTCCAGGGCTGTCCTGGAAGCTCGAACGATTCCTTTAAACAAAATAGGTGTGTGCAAAAGATACGTCAGTTTTAAACTTGACTGAAACTGTGCCTTGCCTTGGTCTTGCTCTAACGGTATTCTTGCGTAAAAGACTACCAAAAGAATGCTGGACACGATGTGATTGTAGGCTACATGTTATACGAGAACACAGTTTGTGATACATACTGTATAACTTCGCAAACGCCTCATCTTCAAAAGGCATCCTAACAAAAAGTTGGACACCATACATGTACATTACATAATCCCAAATACAAAAGGTTGAACGTAGTAATTAAAATTGGTCCAAGTTCATCTGATGAATCAACATCAACACCTGGGTGTAATGTAGACATAACTTTTACTTCCAGCTTTGGCACAATGGTTACATGACTTTTCTAAAGAAAATCACTGGAAAAACTCCCAAATTCTGGCACACAAAGAAAATTTTTCTCATTATCCAAGGTACTGTAAACACTCTCACCGGACCAGGGACTCGTTTGAAAGGACCACAAGAATAAGGTCTTTGTTTTCTCACATGTGGTCAGCACATTTGAAAGGGACCAAAGTAAATAACTTCATTGGCGATTAGTTTTCTTTCGAGGGAATCACCCTTGGTGTGATTGTGATGTAGATTTGATGACAGGCAAGATAATTAGTATTACAATACAAAAGAAGCACTAAGCAATTATCAAATAGAAGCTTATCACTTTGAAGTGGGAAATTGGAGTCAGGTTGTCATCCTTCAGCAGGGTCTGACGCAAAACTCTTTCCCTTGCACTTGTAGCCTACTACTTGTACGTCGTTATGGAGTGGTAGACACCGTGACCTGAGTTTCTCAGGATGGTTAAAAGTAAAGTTGCAATATCACATCAAATATCGACAATCTTGTCTAATTTATAAGAGCCGCTCTATCCTCACAGCATTGTGCCTCTCTTCATGGTACACGGGTATCTGACAGTCCAAAGTTGATCACTGTCGACAAAAGCAGTTTTCACATGATCTCAGAGTTTCAAAATCAATCTGTAAAATCATTATGAAAACCGGTTTCGTCTTTTATGGTAGAGCTCCATGTCCGATATTAGCTTCATCTCCTGATGAATGCTGATCCGAACTTTATCTGCAGAGGGATCCGTCCTGCACTTCTTCTTCACATCCACATCAGCTGGGGATCTTAGAATAGCAATTTCACTCTTCTTCTTTGCTGATTGGGGGCAACGGAATCAGTTTTCACAATGATCTCAGAATAGCACAACAATCTGGAAGGTCATTATGAAAACCAGTTTCGTCTGAAGGTCATCATTACAGCCAACATCATGTCTTCCATTATCTTCTTTATTCCTTCCTCATCAAGTCAGGCCCATCAAGTCCATTGCCAAACCTCTTCCTCACCATTTCTTTACTGAGAAGTCCAACACTAAGATGAAATGGTCCCTGGATGATGATGACACAATGGAAACGATTTAACGATTTTTTACCAGCAAACTGTTCAACAAGGTTCAGGCTGTAGCCAAACTTCAAAGAGACAGAAATCACGATAATGTGTGTGTATCACGACGATGTATTTTTGCATTAATTTACCATTAATTTGCATTCTCTCAACCATGATTTCCAACCATGAAGAAACTGGGCGTTGACGAGAGAAGCCTTAACCCTTCTAAAACCAATCCTTTATTTACCCTTGACTAAAATGACACAAATTGTAAAGCTAACGTAAATACATCTTAATTACCTCAAATTGGCCTAATGAAGGCAAAGATGCAAAACCTAAAGCAAATACCATTACAAAGAAAATGCTCTTTGGAGGTTCTTGAACCAACACTAATTGTCTAAAGCAGCCAAGAACCTTAATCCTGGTCCCAGGAGCAAAAGCACTGTTGATTAGATTGTTTTGAGGGAGTTTACTGTCTGGTTATGTTTCCTGTTTTCAGGGAAACCCTTTCTAAACATGTCTGAAGTTTTCAATTGATGGAAAATATTAATATCTGGTTGAATGGGTGACCATCCTCCTTGATTTTTTTTTTCTGTTTTCTCTTTGTAATCAGCTCCAGCACCCAACAATGGGGCCTTGTTTCTTTCTATTCAACTCTTTTAGCCAACCTAAACTTTTCACACCTTCCTATTTTTTCAGAGTTTATTATAACTACTATCCATAATTAGGATCCAGCTAATTGTTATTAAGACTCCTGAAGGCAAATAATGTATATTTGAAAAGGGTCAATAATAAATATTTTCAACAACAACAACAGGATCCAGCTCATTCACTTCTGGGATCTCTACTAGAATTTCTATTTCTAGAATGTTCCTCAGACACTTTCTAGTAGAAAGTGTCTGAGGAACACCCTGGTTGGGGTCAAAGTTGGTGAGAGACGACTTTACGACTTCACAGATGTTCATGACCAGTTCCTTCTCTTCTCATATTGACAAGGAAGATTTCCTCTTAGTTCTCCATCACCACTAGAAACTTTTAGATTGTGTAATTTCAAATCACAAAATGCCAAATCTAATGGTGAAGGAACCTTCTCAATATACTTGTAAGATTGAATTGTTGTAAACCACAAAACCTTTTCAATCTATGGCCTCTTGAGACAGAAAATTTGTCACACCCACAGCTGACTGACCAGACAAGTATCATGTCATTTTCTCCTGACCTTTATATCAAAATGAACTTAAAAATGACCAAGATGGAAAAACCTGACAAGTTGTTACCTCTTAAATGTGTTAGACCTATTTCTGTGATAATGTCACAAGGTTTGCTGCACTTTGCCGGTTGGATAGGTCCATGGGCAGTTACGACCAATATTGTGTACACGTTCAATCTCACATTTCACAATACACCCAATTTCTTTTAAAATATTAAGTACATAAACGGGTTCTGCCCCACTTGCTGCATTGTCATTCTTACCTGATGAAAAATGCCAATGTGATAGAAGTCACAGGGGGATAGATCAGGTGCACATGGAAGTCCTGGTGCAGCTTGAACACTTTGGTTAGGGCCTACAACAAGACAGGTTGCTTTTGAAAGACTTCAATTGTCTTTTGGATTTAAATACACCATCCCATCTTAAACTAACCTCCCGGGACTAACCTTCACTATCTCCCCTTCACCATCACTGGGCTGGGCTGGGGTGGGGTGGGGTGGGGTGGGTGTGCAGGTCCTTCTCTCTGTTTTCTTTCATAGAAGTCCTGTCCAAGGTCAAAAATCTTCAAGAAATATTTGAGAACACCAAACAACAATCTGCCAATAAGTCATGCATTTTTTTTAATGAGCAATTTACATGTGCCAAACATTAATGATACCATAATCGAGCAAATTATTTGAGAGGTTGGGAGTCACCTTTTCATATTAACTGCTCAAGGTAGCAACATTTTTGCTTTAATCTCCACATCAACATGCCATGGAAGATATTTTGATGGGAATTCATTAAACAAGTGTGTGGGAGTGCAAGAGTGCAGGTCCAGGGGTCCTGGGAATGTATACCTTCAGTAACTATGATGATGTCAACAAAATCAACCTACCTGAGTTTTTATCCCGAAGGTATAATTAGTTGAGATCCGATACCTGAGCCAAAAAGAATTCATCAGGTAGGGCTTCGTTAATGACCCAAATGAAAGCAACTTACCATAGCTCTTCAATAGACAATTTCCAAAAGTTCATTCCACTGAAACAATTGTTGTTTCATTATAGTGAATATTGATGCCATTGTATTGTATGTTGGCATATTACTGGTGTAAATAGAATCTAATGCCCCCAATATGTGATGTCCCCCAACAATTCATTTATGGATTAAGCGGCAGCATTCAATTGGACTCTAGAGAGACCAAGACCCTTAATCCTGTGAAAAACATTACAGGGGGACACCAGGAAGATGGGGGCATTAGATTCTATCGCATTTCCTTTCCACCTGTTCCTCAGCAACATGCAATGGAAACGTTCGGTTGTCAACTACTACAGGATGAGGATGTCCCAAATAGTGTCCCTGATAGATAGGCCTTATGATCCAGCAAGGACGAGGTTAAGAAACTGTAATGAATATAAGACAACCTGGTCCCAAGAAATATGGAGAGAGACTTTTTTGGGACACCATGTAAAATCGATTTGATGATTGTTCCAGTGGCGCTCAAATTCAAGGCATGTTTTTCCGTCCTTGGTGGAGATTTCGTCAGCAACTGGATCACACCAAAAAAAAGGTTTACTTGTGCAAGTATTTCAAGTATTCATCTCTACAATTTATCAATAAAAACAAGTGCTTAAACATATCATTTCCTGTCAGGGATGGAATTTTCATACAAACTCGCAACCAAAAAAAAGATAATTCACGGCCCAGTAGCTCATCGATCTTTGTTGCAATATCTCTGTGATCTTTATTACCGGTAATAATATTAAATCAACTGGAATCCTCGGCACGGGCGAGGTACGACTGCCATCTATGTATCATACAGTGGGATGTAGCAGACTACACAGCTGCAGGAAGTGACTGCTGGTGTTTACCAAACAAGTAAATAAAGGTAAACAAAACAACAAGTTGTATCCGTAATTAATGGCATGGTTTGACCTTATGATCGGGTCACACGTGGTCTCAAGTAGCTGAGGAGGCACTACACCATCATCACCCTTGTCCCCAGGTAATGATAACTTCCCCACACCACATGGAACCGAGGTTGCTTCTTATGATTTTAACACACCAACCTCGTACTATGTTTTAAAACTGAATCAGAACGTCCTGGGAATGAGGTTTCTTTATCTCATTTACAATATTCTGTTTATTTCTGACATTTGTTATTACTTGTATTATCAGCCATTAAACTTGGTACAGGTCTTAATTTCTTCATGTTATACCTAAGATAACACATTTATAACTTTTGTCCAGCAGGATGCGGTTTTGGATCGCTCCAATCCTGTGATTCATCCATTTTCTTTCAATGTTAGTCTAGTATTGCTGCTGTAAACGCGCCGCTAGACCAGTAAAACACTTGATGACATCTTCAAAAGGTAATCATGAAGATTTTAAACATGACAAAGAATGATGATTAAAGCTAGGAATCCACCATTGATTTTCAAGCTGATTTTGTGTTGCGACTTGCTTTGCAACTGGGTTGCGTTGCAACTGGGCACTCGATCAATTTCAGTCGGCAATCGGTCGGTGACCGGTATCAGTTCCTTGCAATCGTATTCAATAGCAGGTAGCAGGTTGCAAAGCAAGTCGCAACACAGAAAATTAGCAGTGGATTCCCAACTTAAGAATCAAATTTCGGTTCCATGAAAACGGACTAGTTACTGCACTGCTTGTATTAGCCAACTGCCATTCTTTTTGTCTTGCATGGCAACATACCACTGCGTTGTGTAGGCCCTACTATTACTCCTAAACAGAAAGCAACAAGCCCTGTACTCCGCCTCCAAATTTGGTGTTGTACATGTACATTTTACGATTAGAAATACACCTTGCCCAAGGCCACACACCTCATGACGCACTCATGCTCATCAACAACAGCAGCAGACGTATTCTAGGCTCTTTAATCTCTGTCATCATTTTTTAACATCTTACAGCCGACCAGCCTGAAATTATACGATAATTGACATATTAAATAAACAGACTACTGGAATAGACACCAAGTATAAAGCGAAAGACGATAACCAATAAACAGATTCAGGCTCCTCTTAGCAACCTTTCTTTGATGGAAGGCGAAATTTGTCACATATATTATCAGTTGGACCATGGTGATTAATCTTGTCTTTGACCATGTAACCTGCACTATCTGCAGTTGCCAAGCCATCAGATATACAGATCATGAGGCTACAGTCACCTGAAAGACAATATCATCCCCACCCAAAAGTGTATATCCACTGATTAGCTCATTTAGTGGCTGAATATGGAGAAGTTGAAACTCTCTCAGGTGCAGATCCAGAGGGGGGCCCGACGCGCCTCCCCTTTTGACCAAGAAATCTGTAAATCAACCGTGAAATTCTGGAATTTGGCACAAATTTTCAATGTTCTTAGCACAGGGTGCCACCTCTCCAAATCCTGGATCTGCCACTGTCTCCATCAAGGACATCTTTGGGATTGACAGATGCTGTCCTTAACGAGAGGTGTCCTGATTAGAGGGGTCAAAATGGATAGAAATGACCAATTTGGGACTACAATTTGGTGTCCTTGGGGAGGTGACCTTCCGGCAGAGACGTCCCCAAAGGGTCTACATTCAAAGGTTGCTGGCCTCTTGGACAAGCAAAGAGATCCAGTTTGTTGTCTGACTCCTGTCTTTTAAAGCCATGGTTACCATGGCAAACCTGTAAACATCATAAAAATGATACTCCTGCAGACCAACACCAGCGTCACCTCAAATCACCTGGCATGACCTATTAAGAGATACCAAGTGCTACTTTATCCATCTTGTATCAAATACCAGGAAGAAAGCCCGGAAGAAAGGTATCTAAGGGAAAATCCTGATACATTTCATCTTCATTATTTTAATATTCTACATTAATAACTCCATTCCTGTTATAACCTGTCATGGGGAACCTGTCCCCTGACACGAGGCCTGTTTACATATCTCCAAACACTGGCACGCTCCCTCTGGACTCCAAGACCAGCCAGGTGCCATAAAGTCATTGTTTACTATTGGTGATAATGGTGGCAATTTGTGAGGGAAATATACCCTAACTTATTAGTTCCAGATGTAAAGTGTAGCCAGTCACTACACAAAATCGTATGTCCAGTCACCAAGCCAGCCCTCCCGCAGTCAGACCTACATGTACTTGACCCCACACAATTTTCTGCAAAGGCTTCCAAGACACAGAGTGTCAATTTCAATCCACGTGATGTCTGATGCTGACTCTTTCAGTGGGCCTCTGGCGCACAGATAAAGGACAATTGAAAATTCAGCACAACGGAGCTTTTCTATCAGTAATGCAAAAATGCATTGTGCGCCACGAGTGCAAAAATGCAAGTTGAGAATGCACAAATCACTGAAGAATTTTTGCTGCTGAAACACACTTTCCCAGCTAGCCCACCCCACAGATTTCATCATTTCTCCTGACAACCGACGTCCTCCGCCGCCCAGGTGTCTAATTTTTTAAAATCACCTCTGATACCGCCAGTGTGAAATGAACCAGACACCTTGTTAGCATCTCGACTGACTTCTGAGGTCCTCCAAGGTGACACGAGCTAAAAACTCCAATTTAATGTAATTTATTACATTCCAATCTGGCTATTTCTAAGGAAATATGCTAAAAATAAGCATATGAATTCTTGGAAAATGAAATAAAATCACTCTGATAGCATGAAGACTAAGAGAACAATGAGGAACCCGCGAACTAACGCTACGATGTGGCGCTGTCAGTGTAAGACCTGGGAGTTCCTATGTATTTTCTAAGAGTAAATTTCCATTTACTTCTTGCCCCAAAATACCCCTCCGTTTGGTTTGATTTCGATTTATTACACGGCTCCGTTTCATTTTGAAAGTTCTCCATGTATCACTGCTTTGTTTTGTCAGAAATGCACTTAAAGATGCCAATACTGACAATCATCCATAATTCCATTATTGATTCAGGCACGGATCCAGAGGGGGTGCCAACCCTTTTGGCCAACAAATTCGTAAAATGACCGTGAAATTCTGGAATTTGGAGCAAATCATTGAAATTCACGGCAAATTTCAATGTTCCTAGCACAGGGCACCGCCTCTTTTCCCAAATCCTGGATCCGCCCATGCCGAGTGTGATCACTGGTGGCAGTAGTACCTTTTTCTGGTGGCAGTAGTACCTTTTACCGGTGGCAGTAGCACCTTTTACCGGTGGCAGTAGCACCTTTTAGCACTGGAAGGTAGACCATACTGCAATGACGGGATATTGCTAGTTTCTCTTCCTCACTGGCATGACTGGTCACTGCACTATCTTATTCTCAGATCTACCCCAGGCAAAATGACTGATACTGGGCATTATTCTCGAGTGAGTACCGATGGCAGATAGGTTTACTGCAGCTGATGGGTAAATAGCAAGCAGACTGTCTCCAACCATGGGAGTTGCTCTAGAAGACAATCGTACTTTACCAAGCCCAGAGTTCAATCACGCTGGCCAATAACTTACATAGGTGCGGATCCAGGGGGCGCACCAGGCACACGTCCCTTGACCGTGGCGCACGTAAAATTGACCGTGAAATTCTGAAATTTGGAGCAAATCATTGAAATTCACCGCAGATTTCAATGTTTCTAGTACAGTGCGCCCCCTCTTTTCTGAAATCGTGGATCCGCCCCTGTTACATAAGCGACTGCTAAGGTGTCCTAAGATTTGCTGCAGGACTTCAAAATAAATGGATCTATTCTGATGACCAATGTCAACCAGGGTGTTTTTATGCATCAAAATCACAGGACTACCTTCTTATGACATTGGAAAAGTGGTGCAAACTTGATTGCTTTTTCACCATCGCTCAGTCCTCACTCATGCGTCTGCAATGATAGTACTTGGCAGCCAGTCTGATGGCAGTACTTCAAAGTGAGTACCATTACAAATTACATGAGTGACACCACTCAAGTGAGAGAACAATTGAAATCTAAAACCTTCAAGTAAGTCATCCAGTAAAAGTAAACCATTCATTTTGATGAGGCCAAAAGAAAACATTTGGTTGATTCTTTTCCAGCTACTGGACTTTGTTACCCCATATCCCAATAGGAGCTGTTGGTGAGTTGACCAATAGGTGTCACTACGGCCCAATTCAATGCATCAGCGGACCCATTCATTCCTGATTCAATCAAGAGAAGTTTCTTAGTTTAGTTTAGTTAGTTTAGTTGTTTTGTATTGGTCTGCTAGAACTGTGCCGCCATCTTTTGGCAATACGTGTGGATGACTGCTCATATTGAATGTTTGATATCTTGAATATGCCTTCTGGAGCCTATAGTTCCTGCCAGGGTTTCCGCCAGGGGGGGGGGCAAAGGAGGCAGGAGCCCCTCTTTCATGATCTAAAGGGGGGCCGGGTTGCCCCACCCCTTATTCTTGCAGAGCAGTGTCTTTTAATATTGCCCTTATTTTCATTCAAGAGATACAACAGTCGAACAAAGATCTGTACATTTCCGCTTTCTAAACATGTTACACCAGGTTAACATTGAAAACATGCAACACTCAGAGATGTTACACCAGAATTAACATTGAAAACGTGTTACACACATTGAAAACGTGCAACGCTCTGAGATATTACACCAGAATTAGCTCTGTGCCCCCCTAAATATTTTTTCTGGCGGAAACCCTGCCTGCATGTCTAAATCTCATGGACAACTCATCTTTTGGTTCATTTCCTTCTGAATCTGAGTACTGACAAAACAGGCACTTTTGCAAAGTGACAGACGTTGGTTTGTGCCTTTTATGCCAGATGTCACCACTGCAGATAGTGATGTCCACACAGCGCGTAGAGATAATAGAACACTGAAGACACACAAGAAGCTTGTGGCTGGATCGACCAACAAAATACGTGTATACACGCAAGAGCAACCAATGCAAAGGCAATCTCAATGCCCAGAGAATAGATAATTGCTACCGGTATGATAATTAGACTAATGCAACTGAAAACATCAGATAAGCACCATTTCACATAAAAGCAAATGGCACCAACCATCAGCTACCATTAGAGTCCCTTTAACATTCTCAAAACTGTGATTCACAAAAAATATCAATGATTTTTGCACACCTGCACTCCTCAAAACTAATCTCTAGAATAGCACTTATAGAGAAGGTGGACATAAATTTATAATGAAGTGGTTGCCTTCATGGCTTTTGTATAAAGTACCACAAATTCCTTGGAGTCTTGGCTGTGATAAACACTTTCCACTTCTTATCAGAGAAACTTGCGGTCAGCCTATCAGAGGCCCTCCTTAGACATTTCATTAGCCGAGAATTTTCTGCTTATCATTCTGTATTCTAAATAACCCGGTTGGAATTATTATACTGTTATTTTATGGGCCGGTTCTCTAATGTTCAGAACACTCAAGTGGAAGTCGGAACAGGCTGAGGAAATCCACAGAAAGAAACACCCAACAAAAACCACGGAGGGAATTCCCCTCAGTTTTATCTCCTGAGCTAAAGTCAACCAGCAGCAATCAAATTTTGGTCATGAAATACAGTGGAACCTCTCCATTAAGGACACCTCTAGGACTGACAATTGCTGTCCTTAATTGAGAGGTGTCCTGATTACAGAGGTCAAAATGAATAGAAATGATCAATTTGGGACTGAACTTCGGTGTCCTTAATAGAGAGGTGTCCTCCTGGCAGAGGTGTGAGGTAGTATAAGCAGAAGGAAGAAGCCAAGAAAGGTTTTGCCGACCAAGCTGACCACCCCTGAAAAACAAATGCCAATCCTTGACATCTCTGACAGCGCATTGCATTCCAATAAACTACGCTGATATTTGCAGTATGTAGAGCAACCGGTACGTCATTTGGTACGGATTTACAATAGGAACCATGAGCACCCCAGTCAGAACAACCTGACATTTGAACAGATCAAACAAAGAAGAAAAAATCCCACTTGAAAATATTTAGGCACAGTTACTAAACGTGTGGGAGGTTCAATGAAAGTTCTCGCTATCACTGACAGAGGTTGACGAAGCATTTGTAATGATATTCAGTTGATGGCTTTTTTGCTCAGTGAAGACATTAAAGCAGATGCCAACCAAATCAAATAGTGCTGCCATCTATCAAACTGGTAGGCAATCAATAGTTCAACTGAATTAGAACAGATGGCACTCATGTGGCTTGAGATGTTTCTGTACAGAAAGCCTTGGCATGTTTGACAGACTGACTTCTACTGAGAGAAAGCACCCTACAGAATGATGATAGCCAATTAACACTGCTTTCTGAATTTCATACCAATGCAGCCGGGTTCATCTGAACTGTGATTTATCCTCTGAAACTTGAAACTTGAAAAGTGCCAGCCTGAAGAAGACCCCGGTTGGGGTCGAAAATTTGCTTAAACCTTGGAATTCGACTTCCTATCAGTTTGTGTGTCGATTTTTGTGCCTTACTTTGTGGATTTGATATTTGAAACTCATTGAAATGGAATCAAATTCATAGTTCAAAATCAGCCGGGGAAATACTCAAGTATAATGTGGGTTTATGGAGATTTTAAAGCTTTATCATGCTACATGGTTTGACGACATGAATCTCTTCCCCCTAGATAATCGGGAAAGAACTATGCGAATCAAAATCTCCCACCTGGCACTTTTATGCAAGGGCCCACATTGCGAGACGGCTGCATACCACACATACTCACTAAATCAGTTGTAAAGCATTTCGAAACAGCCTATTGTCTATTTTTAACCACAGAATCGGCTTTTTTGCTTGTACGCTATTGATCATGCTTCCTCTGCACCCTTGACCTAGATTTACTGACCCGATTGACTTCCTGTGACCCACACTCCACACCCGGACTCCACATCATCATTCTATTATTATTACTAGTTGACACACATATCTGTAATGAAAAAATAAATGCAGTTATTAAGTAGAGTTGAGTGCTAAGTCATAGATTGACAAAAATCAAGGCTTTCTGGCACCATTAAAGTGGAGTATTCGCGCCGAGTCAAAGATTCCACAGAAGGGTTTCCGAAGCGGCCGCCGCAATGCATTTACCAGTTGTTGTTACGAATAAAACGGGTTGTTTTATTATTTTTGGTTCACTTTGGACAGATGCGAACAATCCGCTTTAAGCAGTTTCTGAGGGGCAATCTCTCAGATAAGGCCAAAAAATATATATTGTCTGTTTCTTGTCCAGCAACTCAGTGAAAATTGATGCGGGCATGCAAATTTTTTTTAATTTTCAAATAATTTTTTTTCCGTTTTCTTCACGGATTTGGGGAAATACCACCAGCAAACTATCTCTCTACATGTTTAAAGCACAGATTTCATGAAAAATTTTTAAAGATGATTTCAAGTGATGAAGCATTTCTGTGCATTGTATAGAAGGCGCTGCGTAAGCAAAGTGGGAAAATTTGAAATTGGTGAGAAAAAAAATTTCGATGCGAGGGTCTGGGAATGACGCGGGCGCGGACAAGAAACAATTTTTTTTTTGCCTAATGGTAACAGTGGTATCCATCCAAAAGTTGCTATAGTGCGTCACCATAAATTATCGCTGGATCCGTCATCTCCACGTTATGTCCATTGTACACGAAGGGTTTTCCTTTTTTGTCCTGTTGATGCCAAAACTTATGTGTCAAAACATTTCAACAATTTGTTTCACCAAGAAATGTAGGCCTTTTAGGCCATCGCAGGTGAGAAAGTGCAGTTTGAATGGGGAAACCCGGGATTATCGATCGTCGGCCGTGACGGCCAAATTGAGGTCAACATGGCGGATGTATCCTTGGCGACAGAAAATATGTCGGAATTCGGCAATGTCGCTCGACAAACACAAGCCCCAAAAATATTTTCCTTCTGTGATAGGAAAGGGTTTTAGGTTGTTATATTGCTCACACATTTATTTTTATAAAATCATCTTCCAAATATCCACTGACACCGCGCGTCAGCTCATGGCGGCCTGAGTCAAAAGTGTAAACTTTGAAATCGCGTTCGCATTTTTCGGCGGCTGCGTTTACGAATTTACTGATTTCTTGATAATTATTTTGTGATATTTCGATGAAATATTTATTCAGGATTATAGATATGTGTGGAATATTGTCAGTCAAATGACAAAGGAAGAGGAAATCACTTGATTTCACAACAAGGCCCTCTGAAATTTCGGCCAAACATGTAAACTTCGGCGATAATTTTACGTCACGGACTATAGGTTCAACACAAAAGGAAGCAACTTCATCTTCACAATCACAACTGAAATTTTCGACCACAAGAATCATTCATTCAGTTGACATAGAATGCATTCAAGTTAGCTGCTTATATAATTCTGCCATCTCCAGCAAATTTGAAATTTGTTGCCACCATCAGACATTTGTCAGAGAGCAAGCTCAAAAGCAGGTCAGAGAATAGGACTATTAATACTGATACCACTGCTTGTCTGCCATTAGACAGCAGTAAAGTGGAAAGAACTAATAATTCAATTTGGTGTATTAGGCAGCCTCTGTCCTAGAACTATATATCAGAGTATAAAAACATCATTCTCCACTGGCCGGCTGATTGGTTTGGACTTCTTTATGGGGCAGCCAGCCGCTGACAGGATTCCAGTAGGCCTATGCGTCTGGAACATGGTTCTGCCTCAGCAACCAGGAAAAGATACTTTATACTAGTATTAGACCTATATAATTTGACCAGTTTCTTCCTTTAACCCTTTCACCTCATGTCGCAACAGAGTGGTTTGCGAGGAAGCCTAATTCATACTTCGACACACCACCATCGCCGGCGACCGACGTGCGACCTTGCATTCAACGCCGACCCCATCGCGCAATTTGGTCATCGTCCGATCGCGAGACTGTAATTACTTGAGTCATTTCAGAACACGTCGCCATCGCTGAAGTATGCTGGACTTATGAATCAACTCCTCAAAGTCGGGGTCCAGATTTTGATTGCACGTCAGACACCGATGGTCGTGCATCGAAGTACAAACTAGGCTTGGAACTTGGAACTTGGTACAAATACTGTGATGCAAATGATTTCATTCATAAACAACAAAGTAGGTCTATAGTTTTGCACTCAGCAATCCAGGGAGTTCAAGTGCAAAAAAATCCAAAGAAGATGTTTGCATAAAATACATAATTATGACCAGATGTGGACATTAGATAAGTAAGAACGGGTTAATTGTGAGCAATTTTCACTGTATAATTCATGATGTGGGAAAAATTAACTCAGCATAGTGCTTAATCATTGTGATGGATAAAACCATTATAATGGAGATAAATAGCAACAATTTGCATAAGTAATAAACATAATGAAGTTTGGTCTAACCTTGTCAAAGGGATGATAGCCATTTCTGATCATGTGCAGGGATAGCATTAACCCTATAATGGCTAACCCTAATTCATTTGTCGTGTAAGTTGAAATCAATGAGATACTTTATTGTCAATATGTGGCAGCACTGCACTAATGGGCCTAAACAACTTTCAATAAGAAATTGACATGGGCCTGTAACCTGAAGGATTTTCGATTGATCTGTACTGCAGTGACACCTAATCCACAATGGCCAAAATGACCTTTAAGGCTGCAATCACTTAGAGCTACATCACGCCGGTTGACAATGGCTTCATGGTGAAGCCTTTCACGGTGAAGCCTTTGTGAAGCCATTGTTAACCAGCATGTCCGTGTAGTGTGTAGCTCTATGTGATTGCAGCCTAAAGGCGGTGACAGACTGGCACGTAAGCAACGCGTCTGAAAGCGTTCAACCAATCAGGCAGGCGGTAACGAGGACCGAAACACCTGCCGAAGAATCTGATTGGCGGAACGCCTGCAGGACGCGCCGCGGAACGCCAGTCTGTCACCGGCTTATGGGTCTTCGTATTAAAAGGGGACTTATCAACAGTGAAGACTAATGGTCGACCCATTTAATAAACCTGACTTGTGGTTGCAAGGGAGTCGGCTTTGATTATATTTACACAATGGACCTGCAAAATGCAAGATGAGAGAAGGACGTAATTGTATTGTTCAACATGCCTGCTGGCCTAACATGCCTGATGTCAGATGCAGAGTGTGCTCACACTTGTGTTCAACTATACTGAACATAATATAATACGGTGAAGGAGATTCTGAAGCGTTATGCACTTACATGATCAATAGCATTTCAGATCAGATACGGTACCGGTAATAGTATTATAATGAATCCTGCACATTACAGGCCTATTTAATGCAATACATCCCAGACATTTTGTCATGCAAAGGTGCAAATATTAGCTGAGCCAATCAATCATGTTATCATAGTTTGATTTCCTATCATGAAATATTGAAATGAAGATTTACTCAGGTCTACACTGTTCAAACAACTAGCGCCACAATGCCTCCACACAGGAAGGAAAGTAGGTTCTATCCTTGTCTCCACCGAAACCTCTCTCAGTAGGCGACTTTTAATGAGGGTGCCTAGGCCTGTGAGGAATGGGGATTGAATCAGGTGCCCCATCAATCGATACCAGACCACTCCAAGGCCTTGGTTTACACAGCTCCAGGTCTATGCGAACCATCATCTGTAAGTTGAATCTCGTAGGCCTGAATCTATAGATATAGCATGGATTGGTGAGTTTTAATCGATACCATATGAGTGCATCTGCTAATATTGCAATCAACTGGAGCAAAATATGCCCAAAAAAGTACCCCCTACATGGAAACATGTAATACAAGCATGTTGCAATTACAGGGATGATCCGATCGGCAATTTTCGATGTCCTGCAGATGTTTAGAGGCAGGACAACATCAATTAATTGCCTTTCAAGCTAAATGTCAAAATCAGGGCATACGTATGTCGTCTTTAACATGTCCCAAATACATGTAGTGTTTCACAACAGCATTTAATCCACCAGTATTAAATATGTCATTGTCATCATCATCTAAGCTTGATTTGATGAAAAGGAATTAAAATTTAACAGTTTAGCCTACCCATCATGCAGAATGCACTGGTAAGAGTAATCATGAAAAACAAGCAAAATTTTAATCTTTTTTTATTACATGTAGGTGGCACACTAACCAGGATCATTGTAAATGGTTGTATAATATTGCCAACAGGCATTCCAGTTACTGGTGGGGCAGTGCAGCTGTCATAGGCCTAAAGGTTACAAAACATTGGGAAGAATATATTGACATCCCATTTTACAGGATGTATTGAAAACTGTGACCCGTGACAGCAAAATCAGTCGGAATGCGCACAGAAGAAGACCCAACATGTCCAAGGTGACACCAACGGTTTGTTGATTTCAGGATTATCTGCCCATTGTGAAATTTGACTTTGTCGATTTCTGTAATCGTTTTCTGGGGTCATATTGGGTCTTCTTTTCGGCGCATTCCGACTCATTTTGATGTCATGGGTCACAAACACCTGTCATGTATAATGACCCAAACATGCCAACTGCTGGTCCACTACAGAGAGCTTCAGTTACATAAACCAATATTAAATCCTAAGTCATTGCTGGCAATAGAAGACTCCATTAGAACCAAAGGGTCGTATTCATAAAGCAGTTCTATCGTTAGAACCGTCCTAGGCCGGTTCCAAGTATGGTCAACCACTGTACTTGGAACCGGCCTAAGACGGTTCTAACGATAGAACCGCTTTATGAATACGACCCAAAGGGTATAAGCATGGTACGGTATTGGTAAAACAAATCTATTCACACTGATCACAATATCATTCAAGCAGTGTGGTTTTGGCAGACAGCTTCATATCCAATTCATTTCTCTCGATTACTCTCAACAATCCTGACAATAGCACATATAGTACAAGTGCTTTAAAATTTCCCCACACAGTACTTAAACACACATACATCTGGTACCATAATCAGAGTAGCCTATCGATCTCTAACAATCTCCACAAAGGTTACTTAGTATGAACACATTCAATTGCGGATCATCCCAACGCCAGTTTTTTTCAAAGCAACTGTTTAGTTAAAACATGGAGCCAGCATCACCTAAATCACCAGCACGATATGGTTTATGAACTTAGCATATACATCTGCTGGGCCAAAAGCACCCTCACAAGTTGTAACCTGGCTGCACCATGGAATATAAGCTCTTACATTGCCAGTTCTATGCAGTTTCATAAATAAATCACTCTGTCTCTCCAGGAATACCTCAAACATTCAGGGTAGGGAGCTCGGTGGGGTTATCATCATGGAACGACCAATGTAACATTGAAACACCAGTGTTTCCACTGGGTTTCAATGCATGCTTGAAGGAGGTATCATCATATGATGATCTGGGAATGTGATGCATGCATGGAACACCTGTTACCAGGATGCTGTAATCTCAAATTTTGCCCCGAAAGTCTGAACCAAGAGGATCAAACGACAACAGGGAACAGGTCTCACTAAGTCACTAAGTGCTCCTGCATAGTCCAGTAAATACTAGCCTACTTGTACTTGTTCTGCAAACCAATGTTGGCCATTTGCACCCTTGAACCCTAGATATTAGAATCTGTTAAACTATCATNGTATATCAAGTCCTTATGGGTTCCTTATTAAAAAATTTCAATACGCAGCGGTACGCTGAAAATTTCGAAATTTTTCGATTACTTTGATTTATGTGCGACGCACATCTGGCGTGAAAGTAACGAATTCAGCGCACCCACTGAGTATGAGGTGCGTGCGATTTGCGGGTGCAGTGCGAAACACTACCCCGTACCCGGGATGTACGGCAAGTACGCTATCTGTGCGCTACCTGTGTGTTTCTCGTACGTTACAAATAAATAAAATGCGCTGCGTGTCCTGCAGTGCGAAAATTCGTCAATACGTTGGCATTCGCTATGAGTTCGTGCAGCGTGCGTTGTATCTGCGCTGCAAGTATGCTGTGTATACGTCCAATATACGTGGCTTATTCGCTGAGAGGTAAGCGTGACGGGTTAACGTACCGCGTACGAAGCGCTTATCTCCCACGAACACATGGCGTACTCGTACCGCGCTTCCGACCGATGCTAGACCGATGCACTGCGTATTTATAACTTATGACCTGCGGAACAGCGTACGCAGCATAGTTTTGGGCATGCCCAAAACTATGCTGCGTACTGACCGCACAATGCGCATGCTTCCGTACATAAAACTTACACAAACCGATTTAGATGCATATGAGGTCCGAATTGTGCGTACGAATGCGAATAAAATAAATTTAATGCGCAACTCATAAGGAATCTCGATACGCAGAAGTCTGGCTGTGACCGGGCGTTATCTTCCAAGCTCAACTTATGACCTGCGTAACCAAAATTTTCCGGCATACTGGGCCACACTGTGCGCATGCCTGCGTACATAAAACTTACACAAGACGATTGAGATGCATATGTGGTGCATATTGTGCGTATGATTGCGTATGAAAAAAATGTCAATGCGCAACCCATAAGGAATTAGGATACGCAGAAGTGTGACAGGGCCTTAAACCATGGCGAAAGCCTCTGAAAGGCTCCTAGACGGCCAAGCCAGAACTATACCGGCCAACTGGATTCAAATGCTCTTTCAAGCAGGGATGAATCTCAAAAAGCCAAGGTCACATACCTTAGTAACCACAAAAATGTCCCAGGAATTCCACAAATACCACAGAATAGAACTTACCACTTTTTCACTCACTGACTTCAGCAAGAAGAGTACCCAAGTACCACACTTACCTGCCACGACAGGAAGTCATTTTAGCTCTTATGAACGGCTGACCTCTAGATCAGGGTCAGTAGGACAGGAGGGAAGAGTGGACAAATTTTCGTCAAATACCTCAATGAGCTGGAGTGGATGGCTATTTTCCCGCATACTGCCCTCTTGCTGGCCACACATTATAACTTGTTGGTATGACACTGACTTGTCGGTGGTTCTTGCTTGCCCAAAGACCTGACATGGCACACTGAAAGCTCTTCTACTATACTTGCTTCAATGGATGACTATAATGTCAATAGAAACTGGCCAGAAAATCATATTGTGGCTTCTCGACAAGTCCACAATGGATGAAGAGGGCTAGGTCAATGGCAATGATAAAGTACGATATTGTGATATAAAGAATGGAAAAGAGTAAATATGGAAATGGATTGGAGTTTTTCATTTATCCACTTGGTTGAAGTTTTAGTTTGCCCTTGGGTGCATGCAACCATGACGCTAAATCTTATTCTGCAGATTTCGAGATAGCCAAGTAAATATTGGAATGCAGAGGTCATGAAAGGGAGTTTGCCAAAATGAAAGTACTAGCTGAAAAACTGAAAATATTTCAAGGGTTTGAAAGCCTTAAACTTTCACTATTCATTGTATTCATGACGTAGGCCCAGGCCTACGTCGTTCAATGAAGTTGCGCGTTTTGCCCACCAGCTTTCTTCAGCAAAGCAATGAATTTTGCCCACCACCTTTGCGTCATTATGGCGACGTCAGCAATGGCGGACACTGTCGGAGTTACGTCGTGGAAACGATGAATAGTGGTATTGACCCTGGTAAAAGCAGACTTATCATGATAGGGCCTGCAGTAACATGACACTGAAGATCATACTGACAATTAAATTCATCTATACCAGAATGTTTGGACAGCACATGACCTCAAATATGTCAGTGCTGAACATCGATCAAGCAACACCATTCCTGAGAGTGAGATGCAACTATGTCTGGCAGAGGAATCATGTTGTGGAGTTTGATGGCAGTTGGATTAATGAGTTCTGTCTGCTGTCTCCTTGTATGTACCTCAGATGCAATGAACCAAGAATGATGCCAGTAATGTTATACAGGCCTAGAAGAACAGCTTCAGATTGTAGGACATCCAAAGTAGTATGCATTATGCAGAAGTAATCAGCAAAACCCTCTGCCATCACCTCTCGATCACACCATCAGAATCACCCTCTCGATCACAAGAAGAATGGATGAGATGCCAAACCACCTTCTGTGCAGATCACAGCCTAATATTAGGCCTACCAGAAGGTCACCTTCCTTCCTCAGAAAGAGAGCTAAGAGGTCCTCCCTCAAATACTGAATATGGAAATTCAAATAAACATTCAAATATTCAATATGAACACAAGTGGACCTATAAATCAAGAGTACAAATCTTTGATTTAAGTAAACAGCTACTGATTTATGAGAGGAGTCAGACATTGACTTGACACCATTCTGTGTTGCTACCTACCAAGCTCCCACAGACTGGGTTCATATCTGACATGGACCATCTTGAGCTGCAGGACCACCACCAAGAGGTAGCCTGCATTGGAAGTTGGAGGTGTCAACAACAGGACTATCAACCCATTGATCCACATGTCAAAGAAAAGGTTTGTTTCAGAACCCAATGCAACCGGTTGTCCTGAAGATTATCTCCTTAGATGGGACTTCTTGGACAAGGAAAATGTAGCCCGCTAGTGGCTGGGTAACACAGCAATCATACACTGAAGCAATGAATCGAAATGCTTGTCTGAAGGGAATTCCTGCCCAAGCAAATGCAGAAGAACACAGAAACTATATACTAAGCCAATGATCCAGCAAGGAATCAGATCATGGTGGAAGGTATGCTCTTGATCCACCAACTATCAGAGGTGGAAAGTTCACCCTTGATCCACCAATGATCAAAACGAGGTGGAAAGCAGGCCATTATCCACCAAGTAATCAAATGAAGTGGAAAGTTTGCCCTCAGCAACAAAGTTAGCATGCCCTCACCCAGAAAGTGATTGGTAAACACATTCAGTTTGGTCCACATGATGCAAAAAAGATCATCATGAATGGCAAAATGTGTAGGCTACAAGCACGAAAAAATTTGTATGAATGAAATATATGTTGCATCAAAGAGGATTGGTCTGACTATATAGCAATTAGCCATAGGAATGTGCTGAATTATGCTCAAGTTGTCAAACAACCCCATTTTATTTATTAGGTCTCTCTCTAGGATAGGCAGTAAGTTCTGGTGATTGAGCTCCGAATTCAGGCAATGTGGGTGGCACCATAAGCCAGTACAGGCATGTCTTTTGCACAAAAAGAACCACCAGCTGATATGAAGAAGACTGCATCAAAGAAGCTGACCCAACAAAAGCCAAAATATTGTAAGACACTGCATTGGCAGTCAATGTAATGGTATTCTGATTAGCAACATCCGTAGTGGCACCAAGAGAATAATAAATACAATAGCGGTGAAATTTTGGATGCTAAGCATGTCCATCCAGGAAATCAAAAGGACGGTGAAAGACCAATCTCAGCTACGTGATCAGTAGGGCTCATCGTCAAGAGTGTGGTGAATGAAGGGCTGAAGGTTCTGACATATTTTGTTAGCATATTCAGTCATGTCAGTTTTTTTATTTTTCCTTGATAAGCGAACTGAGAGATCAGTGTCAGCTTTGGCATCCTCTAAAACCAGGCTCATTCAGAGGTACGTCATACCTCTTCAAGGCAATGAAATCACCTAGTATTGGGAATTGTCTTTGGTATTAACCTGTAGACCTTCTTGTGAGCATGCTAAGTGGTGGCACCAGAAAGCAGTGAAGAGCAGACACTGCTTTGAGATATGAACCACTAAAAGTCCTTGAAGATTGGAAAGAGATTTTCTGAAGCTGCGGTTTTTGTCACAAGTACAATGTTCAATGGGAGTAAAAAAACACCTGAGTACAAAGGCTCATGAATTTTTGGTGCAAAATGGTTGACCCTGTGAAATAACACCAATCATTTTGTATAAGGAGTCATTATAAACGGTTACACCACCAACTATTCAGAAAAAAAACCTCTATTTTCACAAGACCAGATCGGACAAAATGAGGTCATTGATGGACCAAATTCAACTGGATGAGGCGACGTGATAGGAAGCAGATGAGAAATTTAAGAAAAAATATGTTACATCTGGTGTCTGTCTAATTTCCTGATCAAATTAGCGATTTCTAATTGATTTATTTTTAACATACATGTAGCTCTGGTACCGGTACATTAGATGTTTTATTCTACAGGTTGATTCAGTGAAAGTGTTCCTTGAATCCTTATTTGATAAACCAATGGGGAGCGCCAAGTGGTCACGTGAGACTGATAGAGCAGACGTGACACCTATAGAGGCTCATTGTTCGAGAGATGCAGTTCACCAAGCACGGCCAATCACACCTTGAATCGTCATGAATAATAGGTGGCGTCGGTGTACTATCAGTTCAAACCCACGCGTATATTCTCGCGTGGTCTGCGTGATCGGGGTTCCCTATTGCTTTTAGAACTCTTTGTGGGTTAGCCATTACATACTTCAAAATATTGAAGTTCTCTGTTTGCTATTGATGGCAGCACATGGATCCATGCTAAACCATGAGTGTGCAGAACCATGAAACTTCCCTACAACGCAATGGCGTAAAAAATAAAAGGTGTATAAATGTAGCACTTTCACAGCTGCAATAAGCCTTAACACAGGCTCGAGTAGTTTGGCATACAGTGCCAGTTGTATGACACATGGTATCAATTGATCAGTGAAGTGAATTGAGTGACGGTTCAGCAATGCAACATTACATACTTTTTCTCAGCAGTTCATGAAGAACAATAGGAAGTTTTTCATCCATTTAAATACCAGGCGTAAAAAAGCGCAGCACTACATACCACATACTCAAGAAACTTCTCCACTAGTGTGTAATGGAAGTGGAGATTGCTCAGAAACACTCGCAGCATGCAGGCAACAGAAAAAATTCCAAGGTCAAACTCACCGTTTTCATCAGAGATGCCGACTAACACATTCGTTCCACTCCATAGATCTGCCGTTATTCTTATACAATGCTGCTCAGCCGTAGAGCTGACATCTATAAAAGAAGAGAGGTGCATTCATGTGAGTTACCATGATGAGTATTTGACTTGTGGCTGAACAGGAGCACTGCGATGCCACTGTGTTTTACTGTCCCTACACTGCCCCTCCCCTTGAGCCAGATTCTCATGGTGTTCGAGCACAGAATGCACCTACCACATGATCGCTCTGACCCGATTCTCTCACTGTAGTTTAGTACAAACATTCCCCTGAGCCGACACTGCCAAGGCAATTGGCCTACTTTTCCTCTAATGATGTGAATTTAAAATTCTGTTGGCCTGCACATTTCATATTTCTATGTGAGCAAGGCCAGAGGTGAAAGGGAAGTAATACATTATGTTATTTATAATAAGATGAATCTAGAGCAAATGAAATAAGTTCAGAAGATACCCTGTTAACCCTTTCATTTCTGCAGCATCTTTCTGAAGTTCACTAGTTAGCAGATGTTAACCAACTGATTCCACCTGGCTGCATTTTAGATCTAGGCCTCACTTTATCTTCACTTTCTGTCGAAATTATAGACACTTTGAATTTTGATCTGTTTGGGCCTACCTGTTAACGAAAGCTTCAAAATTTCTGACCTAGTCAAGTCTTCAAAGTACATGTTATATTCAGACTACATGTCATCAACGTCCCATGATAACCTTCAAGTCTATCAAAAGGCCCAGGGCGACATCTGGGATCACACACCATTACACTTGCCCTTCTCGCATCCCAACAGAAACTGAAACCATATTTACTTGATATTGCGGTAGTTTTCTAGCCAGAGGTGATCTGACCTTAGAGCCAAGCTAGAGTTTCAGAGGAGAGCAACAGTTGATGAATAGTGATATGGTAAATACAAGGACTTGAGATAGAAGATAAAACCAAGAATGTGGGAGTTTTATTATGAAATGGAGGTCGAACTTGCTGAACTACAATAGCCTTACACTACAAAGAGAAGTCCAGGGTTTTTTTTCAGATCCGGACTCATTTGAAGTCCGGGTCTCTCCATCAGAGCACTTACACAACAAATCCAATTAGTAAGAAACCCAGCGATCGCAGGTGAATTCGGAGGTCACATCCGCGGGCCACTCAATGTAATAACACATGTAATTATCGCAATGCCATCTGTTGCCGGATCTAGAACTGAGATAATTTTACTTACACCTGAAATAGAAGCCCGGGTCAAGTCCGGACTTGATCTAGACCCGCTCATGTCATCTGGGCTCAGGAAGTCCAGACTCTGTTGACCCGGGCTTCATTACGGCCGCCTTTTTTGCAGTGTAAACAGGAAAGTCCGGAGTTAATTTGTAGTGTAGTACGGCAACACAGCAAGACCATGTCTCCAAAGCTCTCACACAGCTTTATGCTACACCACTTGGGGGCACTGTGAAAGCTCCTTCAGAAGACCTTTCCAATAAACCAGCATGATGCACAGCAAGATGCATGGCGGTGGAACAGATTTGGCCAATCAGAAGCACTACTGAGTTGTCATCGAAAAATCATGGTAGCTGCATCAAGAACTGACCAAGTGAAAGTAACTGAGTGTTGAATGGAGCATTTAGGATGTCACCTGTCAATAACAGGGTCTCTTCAGTAAAGACAGTCAAGCATTGACCTCTTGCCAAGTCTCTAAATCTGCACCTTCATCAAATTTGCATAATTAGGCAATCTGAACCAACTCCTTGACTAACATGATATTCGCAGCATCGGTTAGCCTACTTGCAGTCATAACACATTCAATCACTCCACCTCAGATAACAGGCGCCTCCTTTAACTTCGTTAAGTGGTCATTAATGTCATACAATCAATGACCAATCTCTCTATAGCTAATAACCAGAGGTGGATGCTGGTGGACGCTTTATATCAAGTAAACTGATGTATGTGCGGAGACGATGCTTCCGCTGACAACATCCTTGAGAGCAGCCTTGACCAGGAAGAAAGGAAATTGACAAGACAGTGTGGTCATTATATACATATATTAATACAGAGCATTGGTGGCATGGTGGCGCAGTGCTTGAGCATTGGATCTGGGACCAAGCGGTCAAGGGTTTGATTCCCTGTCAAGTTGCCACTTTGTATTCTCAACATCTGAAAGGATCAAGTGATTTTGCTGAATGAGCAGCTCCTGGAGTTCCCTATGTTTCTGGAGAGACTGGGCCGGTGATGATGAAGCGCTTTGAGACATGGAAAGCACCATAAAGCCTCACATTTGTGACCCGCCACAGCAAAACCAGTCACATGTCGCTCTTAGCTTGGCAGGTTGAGACCAAATGTTTGTCAGTTTCAATATTGTCTGTCTGTTATGAAATCTGAAGTAATCTATCTCTTCCATTCTCTTCTGGTGTCATCTTTAGTTCGTTGCAGCTCACCTTCTGAGCGACATGCGACTGGTTTTGCTGTGGAGGGTCACATTTAGCCTTGGATTATGACTTGCCTTAGTTCCTGACACCATGGGTACCAAAAGCTCGGTTTCAAGAGCACCACGTCACATTTTCTTGTCTGAATGCCTCAGGATGACAGAAGATAAAGATGTCAACATTGGTAGATAGAGAAATAGAGGACCTGAATCAAGACCATCAATTCTACAGCAATCAACTGATGACAAGGATGATGTGTAAGCTATTCCTTAGATGAATCAGACGAAATGGCACTAAAGGACACATGAATGGTCACTAACAAGGATTAGTTGACCCTACGAATCAGCTAAGGGTTCCATTGTAAGCAGCTTATGATGGGCGACAGTTTCGTCAAATTACTTGCCTCGTTGTGGATGAGGATGAGAATATGATACTCTAATTTGTAATAGTTTGTGTTCACTTCCTGTGATGACCATCAAGGATTTTCAGCCTGGGGAGCACCAGAGCTGATCAAGCTCATTATCATCAAACATGGGATTGGCCTAGGAACTGTAGCTCGGACAGTGATACAGTTTAATTAAGTCAACTCAAAGTCCTAATGCTTTCACCCTGTTTGAAAATCTAGTCCTAACTTCTATGCACTCAACAACTAAACCAATATTGTGTTACATACTCTTTGATATTCAAATTTGCAACAGCTGTTGACCCCGTGTAGGCCTACACCATAATTTTATCCAAGTATCAATGACAATGCTTTAGATATGAATATCGGAAAGTAACCAATATGATGATTCTGTTGTATACATGAACAGTGCCTATACAAAATATGCGTCATTAATTCAGCTTGGAAAAAAATTAACAAAAGCAAATTTCACTACTATATAGTATTTATAGAATCTGTGCAATTTATGATTAACCAGCTTGTCCTTCAACTGCAAACCATCACCGAAGCATGTGAACCATTTGGGATGTAGGCCTACAATAGGCAAAAGAAAATACATGTACATGTATACCGCACCTTCCTTTCTAAGAGGTCACAAGCTCCATTTCATAGAATCTATGCCCCCTCTTATTGAATTATTCAGAGGCTCAGCCAACGGCCTGGGACCTTATTCACAAAGCCCCCGTAAGTTTTAAGGGTACGCAAATCCTTTGTCAGGCTGATAGTGAACAATAGGTTGCCCGCAAATGGACAATAGTTTACGCACTGCAAAGAGTTGTGGGGGCTTCGTGAATAAGGTCCCTGATTGGCTTATGAATGGAACATGTTGAGCCACAGGCTTTCAGCGGGAGGTTTGGGGAACAACGGCCAAACTTGCCTATATTTGTCTCTGACCACTTTGAAACAAAGTTATATTCAATTCGCAGATGGAGTAGATGATGCCAATAAATGGATTTGTTCAGCCCTCTTCCACACGAACATTAAAATGAACACTGTATGTACAGCAACCATAAACAGTGGTTTGATTCCTTTATGCAGCAACTTTAACATTACCAACAAACACAGCGGCTCTCTGAGAATAATACTTTATTGATAATGCCAACCGAATTGCTGGAAATGCATTGGAGTCATAATCTCAGATAGGACTGTCTATGCGAAATGATCATGTCCGCCTACACAGTAACTCTCATTTATTCTTGATGGTCTATATTCGCAAGCACTCCCATCAATAGTGTGCCTTATCACGCAGAGGATACTGGGATTAGACTTAAAGCCAGCAGAGGTTAATTAAAGAGTCTATCATTTGAGAAACGGTGAAGTAAATCTCCAAAAGGATGAATCTTTCTGGGCGATGACTTCAGCATAACTGTACTTAACGCCACAAATTCATAACCGAACAAGTTAGAGCCCTTCCTTGAAACTACATTAGTTGGGAAGATTCAGTGCATAAAACATCTTGGGCTTTATGCACCAACGAAGATTATCATGAACTCAGGTTGAGCCACAACTTTTCCATTGTCACATCATGCCCTGGCAAACCTGAACAATTGAAAAACTATGGCTCAACCCGAGTTCAAGATAATCTTCATTGGTGCATACGGCCCCTTAAGTGAAAATTTCCCCTTAATCTTTTGTTTGGTACAACAGATTAAGGGAAATATTTCACTTAAGAAGTTTTATGCATACGAGCCCTGCTGCTTAGCATTACACAAATTTAATTGTGTAGAATAGAAGTTACAAGAGTATTGGCATGATTGACAGTGGTCACCTCTGGGAATCGTTCCCCTCTGTGGATCACAATGAAAGGCAGCATCACAAACACAAAGTGACATATGTTTCAAAAGAAAGTTGACTCAATAACTCGAGTAATTAATGCTGATTTGATTAATGATAAACACTAATCGTGTACTCGAGTTTGGGGTTGATCGTTTATCGTGACAGCCCCATCTGGTATTGGATCCCTCCCCAGGGAGGACGTTGAGCATTATTCTGAGAGTACTATCACTGTACTAATGACAAGCGGTGGACATAAACCATCACAACTCCACAGTGGCTTTTTTTATATCTGGATTTCGTCCCCAGTACTTCATGACACACTTCACCTCAATCAGTCATTGGCTGCTTTGCCGAAACATGCACAAACTGATGATCAACAATTTATGATGATTGGTGATCAGAGTATGAGTGGATGCTGTCGGGTCATTTTTGCTGTGTTCTGAGTGGTACCTAGTGGTTACCACATCCGTTGAGTAAGCAGCACGTCCCCGGTCCAGCCTGGGCCATGGGATTAACCATTCCTGGCTCTTTACGTCCATCCCATGGTCACTATGCCATGGTGCCTCGTACCTTGTGCCTTTGTAAGGCAAGCAAAAAGACCCCATCCAAGTGAGGCACATGAGTAGCATGAAGTGGCCCATTCCTAACTTACCTGGCTTGCCTGAGCCAATAATGCTTTGGCTTCGGCCATCATGGAAAATCAAGTGGAAATACATAATTGTTGCCAAAATCACCTCATATAGGGATAGCCCAGCACTGGATACACCAGCAAACTGAAGAGCCATTTCCTACCAGCTGCTTGAGCCAACCAGATCTTGATAGAGCTTCCTTGCAGCTGTAGGACTTAACCCAGAATGGCAAGTCTACCCCTACATTGCATGCTTGGAACTCACGTATATCCAAGGGTTAAACATGAAAGTTTGTGACAGACCAGTGCCATGACTAACAGAATATTCAACGGTTGGATCCATCAGAATCGCTCAACATAATGAGGGCCATCACAGCCAGTTTGTAATGGAAGTGGAATCAAATTAGAGGGGTAATTTACAAAATATGTAGCGAATTTTATTACGCCTTCCCTAGACATTAGCTCCCATAAGAATAATCAGTGGCAATAGGCGAAAGTTGATAGCTGGGAAATACATTAACTAACTGCCCAACATGGCCAATAATATGAATGTTAGCCTTGCTCTCGTGTCTAAATGAATATCAAATGCAGCGTGGTTGGACGTAGACGGATGCAGGCGACATTCGTTGAGTGCCTCAGACCTTTACACAGCTTTGAGTGTTGGTTATGGACAACTATGTTGGCATTGCTGTCATGCTCCAACACAATTTCAAAGATGCTGATGAACATGCGTCACTGTTCACACATGAACATTTCAGAGCATCGTATTTTGAGGTTCCTTCAGCGGCTCACATCATGCTGATGCACAGGAATGGAAGTACATTCTCTGGCGCGGAGGCCAGTAACAGAAAGGACCATCTCTTGTAAGCAGACACCTCTGGTACATAGGTGTTGCCCAGTCCTCTCCAGCTTAAGCCTAGTTTATACTTCGACGCAAACCCTTCGGCGTCCGACGCACGACCAAATCTGGACGCCGACTTCGCGGAATTGATTCATAGTCCAGCGTACTTTAGCGACGGCGACCTGTTGAAACGACTCAAGTAATTACAGCCTCGCGATCGGACGCCAACCAAATCGCACGACGGGCTCGGCGTCGAACGCAAGATCGCGCGTTGGTCGCCAGCAATGGTCGTGCGTCGAAGTATAAACTAGGCTTTAGAGCTCGCGAATGTGAAGCCTATCTTGCTACAAATGAGAATGAAGCTGCTCCAGTCCATATTTGAACTCGATGCCACTAAAGCCTAGAGCACATTGACCTTGCGACTGGAAGCAACTGAACGCAACAGTCGCTATCGATGTACGCATTCCGCGCACATCGGTTACGACTGGTCATTGCGGCAACAAGTGGCACAATCCAGTCTTCAATCTGGAGCACGCACATCGAACAGGCAATTGAACTGAATGCTACATGGAAATTGTCGATGTCTTCCGATCGGACCACTCGGGATTCTATCACATGATCAGGTGTGCTCCACAAACAAAGGAAATTCATTGCCAGAGGGCGCACATCGAAAGTGACTGAAGACAATTAGAAGCAACGGTCAGCAACGAGTAGAACATGAGCAACTGGCTGGAACTAGCGGCAACGGTCGGCAATAGCGTTGCCAGGGCGTGCACATCGGCCTGTTTGAGCATCTGATCAGTTGCTGCTGTTTCTAGCCAGTCACCCACCGTTGCCGGAAATGTCATTGCCGGTAGTTGCTTCCAGTCGCAAGGCCGATGTGCGCTGGGCTTTAGGCAACAGTGTACACCATCCCTTTTACCATCACACCAACTTCGTCAGTTTTCAAGGAAGTTAGTGTGCAGTGCTCAGCCCACCATAGGCCTACACACTGAACTGAACGAAGATACTTCAAGGGTTGATCACAAAGTTGCTTTATTTTCTCAGTTAATTAAGTCTGATCATGGACAAAGTACATTGTCAAATGATCGGTGGCCCCAGTCCACAAGTCTCCTGAATACAAGTCGATCTCACACGAGTATGATGGAATTCCTGTGGTCAATCCTTGTGCACTTTCCATATTACAGACTCAGATAATTCCAGTCAACCTGAGATGATATTACTGATAATCACTGCTATCATCTGTAGCAAATCCCAAGTTGATGGGAAGCTCATAGGATGGATTATAGGATTACGGCACAGCAGAGACAGTCGGGATAGCAATCCCTCGCTCGTAAATAACACGAGATTTGAAAGGAAAATCCTGCGACTTTAGCCCATGTAGCTGAATCAGCTCTGTTTATATTAATGGTGGTTCAATGTGCGACATGATTTGTAGATATGGATCGAAAGTTGTGTACCCCAATATGATCACACGCTATGTCATACATGGGGCTAATGCTCCGCTAGAATAGATGTTGGGGTTTCGATGCATCAAACTTACAATGCTTTAGAGGATGTCACGCGAAAGAGCAAGAATCAATTCTAAATTGGCGGGCTGCATGTCCATGCATTATATCAGAACTAACTAGCCATGTAAGTGTTGCATACATGAACGACTGCATGCATTCAGTCACAGCAGCTAAAAAGCTCATCATCATGTCATTTTATGCACAACAGTAGGCTCATGGTAAATACTGTGTAAGCAAATGCAGGGTAACTGCAGACTTCTTTGGGTCGTTTTCCTTTGCATCATTATAACTTATTCAAAGCTAATACAAGAAAAGTTGCATCCAATTCCCCATCCCATTCGATGCTAGGTTCTTCATTTATCATCTAAACACACAGGCTTGGTTGAACTATTGCATTCACAGAAATGCCACCAGATCATAACCCAACCCATACCCTTGAGAATGGATGACCTCCACCATCTTATCAAATCACACTAGCTCCATCACAGACTGCCTCAAGGATCAACCATAGGGTTAGTAAGATACTTTATGGGAGCACCATGAGGAAAATGGATGGCCTGATAATCCACTGGGCTTGAACTGTCTAACAAGGCCGTGACTAATGGCTGTGGAGTTGTGGACCAAAGGGGCAATGTGGCGCTTCCAAAAGCAAAATATTAATCATAAAACGCAAGACAGCCAAGAACATAATAGAAAAACTTTGTGACTCAGCTCAGCATAGAAATGATAGCAGTATCTTATTCAGCTGAGCTGGTGTTTTTGAGGAATCAGATGCAGTGGTGATAAAGAAATCCAAGACTGACACAGCCAAATGCAAGGAATTCTATTCGATCACATCAGTCCACCACATCTATCAAGATTGTGACTTTGCTTAAGTGAATTGAGAATTGTGTGAATGACGTGATCAGTTGTGATTGGTACAGGAAATAGCATCAACCTAGGATGCGTGGCGACGTTACAGATGACATCAATTGGCATTCAGTCATGGCCGGTTCCTCTGATGACATGAAATCAGAGAAAGAAAGTTTCGATTTAAGTCACCGATACCCAAAATGAGACCAGTAACTGGAACCAAATCCATGCATCAAAAGGAATGGTTCCTAAGGCTTCCATTACATAGAAGTATACGGTATACGAAAACGCCGGTTAACAAAGGCTTCCCGAGGATTCACGACCGTGAAGCCATTGTTAATCGTATACCGTATACTTCTATGTAACGGAAGCCTAAAGATTCGTTTTCCCTTTGATGACAATGAATTCATACTGCAGTGAGGCCGAGCACATCCTACATCCCAAAAGTTCCTGGGAAATCATGACAATCTTCCAAAGCTTAGAGGAGAGGTGAACCTTAGGCTACATAAAACGCGGCCCATGGTGAAACTACTGGCCATATTTTATACGGTAACTTCGATCTACACGCTAACTCTCAATGATTATACGAATCATTTATGTTAGCATACAAGTTATAGATTATCTTGGCCGACTTATGCACCCTATAGCACCTTCATCGACGTATATTATGGCAGAGGTGTCATGACCAGGGAGGCGCACATCCAATATCAGTCAAGCGAAGACTGACAGAGTTTGTGTGAAGCTCCATCAATCCTTGGCCACTACGGTAAGTAGTTTGCAATGGATTTAGGTAATGATGACCAGGAAGCAAGAGGGGCATTGCGGGCAACTAGAGACTACAGTCAGCCTCAGTCCCAGAGGACGACCCAGGCAAACATGACAGCCCTAGGCTGAGAGCTTCCTTCTCCAATGAATAACATGGCTTCTGACACATTCCCAGTTTCCAAAATCTTTTGAAAGCTGCAGACAGGAAGCTGCTGGAAGAAACATACAGCCCAACTCTCCACTCTGAAGCTGGATCAGTATTCCTCAACCGCCCAGCATCTCTTCAAACAAGGACTGACCAAAGGACCCGAAGATCAAAAAGAAACCATCAGAGACTTACCACAGACTGAGCTCCCCTCAATATATGGCAATGTTGGTTCTCACGCAGAACTGCAGAATGGCCCAAATGTACTCCCTTTATGAAAGTGACAGGGAACCTTGTTCACAAAGCAACCCACTCTTTACAAATGAACAATAGGCTGTTGCAAATGGTCAATAGTTTTATGCTTTGGTAGAGCTACCAGTGCTTGAATGAGGTCTGCCTCCTCTGATTTACACTGTGGCACTCAACTCCAAAGCTTACATCGCTTCCTCCACCCGATTCAATCAAAAATCTGAATCAGTGACTTGTGCATGCATCATTGGTTTAACATTATTACTTGATCTCTGTGGTGATCTCTTGTTTTCAGCCAGAATAATGTTCTATTGGATTAACTCCTTCTGACTGAGAACAGACAAGTGGTCGAGTCAATGGTGACATTCAACAGGAGGTTATCGTGGAAACAAGCAAACTGAGTCAATAGAAGTCTGATGAAGTGCGATTACATTTCCATTGCTTCAAGTGCACGGAAAAGGCCCACTGAAGGTTTCAGGTATTCAGACCCCTCGTGGAGAATATTTTCAAGTGGGCCATGGGTCCAATTCACCCCTGGTGAACCCTTTGGCCCGGTTGCACCAGCTATGCTCTAAGTTAAGCTTGAGGTTGACCTCAACTAAGTAATATGATTTGCCATTACAATTTGAGGTTGAGAACGACTTTGAGGTTATCTTGAGCACAAAGTCGACCTTAAGTATGACTGGTGCAACCGGGCCTTTGACTCTAACTTCAAAAATTTTGAAGTTACATGTTCAGAAACCAGCAACATCTCGGCCCTAAATTAAATCGCTGCCTGGTAGCACTTGTAAGCTGATGGATTTAAAGGACTAAATGATACAGCAATGTCTCAGAATGGGAAGATTCTGGGGGATGAGCTGAGAGAGAAGAAAAAGCCATCACCATATATCATGGCATCCCAGCAGAAACAGCCCCAGAGGCCGAGGATTACCCGAATTTCTTTCTCAGACAGATCAAAGATGTGGCATAGATAGAAAGCAGTTCTTCCAAAAAGACATCAGTAGAGAATCTCTTTGCCATTGTGAAGCGATGTTGAACTCTCTGACAAATCACACACGAAGGAGTATTACTAATGCTTGTCAGTGTAGTTAGTCATCAGCAATTGTGGCATTTGGATGCGCTTTACTCTGATTAAATCCGCGACTTTGTGGAGAGAGGGCACGCCATAATGTCAGCTCCTCCCTGTCATAGGGTAGCTCCTATTGGTAATCAACAATGATGAAGCATTACTACCAAGGGTCAATCAACCCTAAGTCTCCTATTTTCTGGCATGTTCTCCATTGCATATTCCTTGTGATACCCTAGCTCACCCTACGAAGCTCAGCCTCAATCAATCAACTCGCCATGCCATGACACTCGGACAGAAGACAGCCATCAGAAAAGACAGTAAGAAACAGGAAGTTGCAACCCTTTAAATCCACAAACACACAATTTCCTACCACATTTTGGTCCAGTAATGCGCATCCTATATTCCCTGCCACTACTGATGTCACTTGATCCATTCTTTGCTATGACAACCATCTCTTTCGACAGATCCACTTAAGGCAATTACTGTCAATTTTCTGGATACAGGGAGCAAATGACCGGGGGTTGGGGCAAGGGTGCAAGATATTTCAGAAACCTAATCTAATGATATAGAGCAATCGCTGTTGCAGATTGAATTATTATTACACCACATAAAAAGAGCTCAAGCATCAATGAAACATTTGTACCACTGCCTGAATAACCCCAACCATCACATATTTAATTTGAAGTAGGCGGGCTGCATAAGTGAAATGTACCCAGTAAAATGCATGACCATGCTTATCAACCACTTTACTGTGCTTTATGTTTTACAAGCCTAATGAGGAAAATGGGAGAGGTATGTTTGTTGTTATTCCTTTCAGAAAAGAAAGACAAAAAGTAGGCAGCATGAACTACATGTAATCTTGAAGCAAGAAGCAAACATACAACTGCTGATGTCTTCATCCAATCAACATGTGACAGTCATGGCCTTACCTATCAAATGCACCAATACCAGACATGCCAGATCATTATCAACAGTACATTGGACAAGGAAGCAGACCAATTCCATCAGATGGCATCAACTCCAACTACTTTGCACCGAGAGAGGTAGGCAGACAGGATGAAAATGGTACTAGGGCTAGACCTACATGTAACTGATGTTTAGCAGTTCCAAGCTGCTCATGTGCTCTAGTCATAACAAGTTCCCCAGTCATTGCAAGATAAGCAGCCTCTTAATTTCCAAAATTAGCCACATTCCAGCCCCTCATTCCAATCTTTCCTTCAAAGGCCTGATGAAGGAGAGGTTATCAAGGGATATGTAAATACCAGGTCAGGAGCAACACAAAAAGTAGCAGTATACTTGTATGCCTCGAGGACACCCAACGAAAGCAACAGTAGGAAATCTATTACATATGCCTGGTGATGAGCTTGCATGCTGCCACATCAATCCACTTTACAAAATAAATAATTTCCAATTACTATGCATATTTAATTAAAATGAAATTGTCTAGTCTGGTATAAGTGATTACTCAAGATAGCATTTTAAATATCAATTCATCAGCAATTTTCTCTCCTTTTTTCTGGCGTGTTGCTGTAAATCATGGGATCAAAGCAAATTGGTTTGGCTCCGATTCAAATCTTGTGGAAGAACTCTTTTGATTAGTTCTTTGACTATAATTCAATTCACAAAGATGCCTTCACCAGGAGAACTTATTTTGATACACCAGTTCCTCTGATTTTGACAAATCTGGCAGGATTTTGATTCTTCAATGGATAGATTGGCCTGTAGTGTACATGAAGGTCCATGAATAACAGTGGTAATGAAGTCGGAACAGAAACCATTTTGTGTCCCTTCTATATTCCGCGTCGAACATCTCTACCGAGGCTATCATCTGATCAGTCACCCATCACAGACTGATGGATTGTGTAGTGGATATAGAATAGATACAGCCACCCTATCAAACAGGGATCACTACATTTGATAAATGGTTACTTGTATTGGGTAGATCCCGGGATTTGCAGCCTCGTTGGGTGATACTCGCATGTGATATGTGAGTAGGCTAACAGAACTTTCAACTTGCATCCATTCAGGACCGGGGCTAGAATACGTCCTTGGCCATTATCTAATCGATTAACATTCAGCCTTCAGTTGCATCTTTTGAATTATCCAGACCAGCATGAGTCATCCAGCAACACGCAAAACTGTAATAGTTCATTTACATATTGTCATTACCAAAATTCAGACGTACGCACCGACAACGACAAGTACGCATTTTCTCTTGTTATTCTCATTGATCCGGCCATGCTAACATACTTGACACACTATCACACAAAACAAAATAATAAAGTCAATAAAGTACCAATGACATGAATGAGGGAACCATTCTTCCTACTTAAGTAAACACACATGCAAAAATTGTATTAAAAGTATGTATAGTTGAACAATTGAAACCTCGGGATACCACAAGACAACTTGAAGGAAGGTGATGTACACTGCAGCGCAGAACAGTTGAAATTGTTGAAACAACTTTGTGTTAATCATTACATTCAATGATCATATCTACGAAAGAAGGTGACATTGGTGTGGCAAAGGGACAACTTCAAGGCATAGCCTACGGTTACTTAATTCACCCTTCGACTAAGCTCCATCTAGAGCAAGGGTTACACTCGTCCCCAGCGTTTAGTTGGCCATAGGTTAGACCCACTAAACACTGGCATGATTGGCGTCAAAACTGAAGGATAATCAATAGACGGCGTTGTTTGACGAGGAATCCAATCACCATGCAGCCACCTGTAAATGTTCACCCACGTTTCGGACATTTTGAAAGCTCCAATTGCTTCATGTAAGCTGGCTGAGAACCACAAATTTGGTCCGTTTTACCAGCAAGTTGCACGGCACATTCCCAATGGGGATTCCCTGAATCGGACACCTAACGCCATCTGTTGAGAATATGAAATAGAAATCGGGTTTCTAAGGTGAAAGACGGACCCTTGCATAAGGCATCAATCGCCAGCACTAAGGGGCAGCACGCCTTAAACCACTAGGCCAAATCCCCATCTGTTGGTCATACTATTGAGGCTGGCGTCAACAATAGCAGTTTCAGAGCGCGGGTAACGTAGTGGGTAGCAGTTTGAAACTGCGGAGGGAGTTTAGAGCAAGGGTAGGACTAGGAGTGACTGGAATGCCAGGGTAAGATACCGGATACGTGAACACCAACAAAACTGTTTGATCGTAATTCACTTCTACAGCATGTACAGTCTAGTGGAACAAAAAGAAGTCATGCCTTTCAGGCTGAAGAGAAAAGATACCTCCATGAGCAGTACAAGAAGCAGATGTCTTACTCAGATCCCTACGGCTACAAGCAGCACTAGCATCCAGTTGCACCTTTAAAATGGTTTGTTGTAGTGCTACCAAAGGCAAATATTGGAAAACTTTTTTCTTTTGATGTCATACTGGCGGCAATATAGCGGAGTAACGGAAGAAATTAATGGTATCTTGTTTTTGTTGGGTATGAGAAACATGACGAATCCACTAGGTGCATATTTCAAAGGGAAAGGCAATTCATACCTAAAATATACCGTAATATTGAGAGGTCTAACCACAGAAAATTATGGGTCTCCAACAATTGCTAATTCAAATTCAAATAACGAAGGTCAAATATATTGTCTGTGTTGAATCCAATGAATAATATGTTCCACAGGAAATTGAAGGCCAACTTTGTAAACAATTTTGTCCTTGACTACTTTGAGAGCCAGACTGCCATTGACAAATTTCATTCATGATATTCATACTTGCACTTTCAAGTCCGTAATTCCAGTATGATGAACACACCACAAGTAGTCATTCATAGCCCTGGAGTACTCTCCCTGACTGGCTCCTTGTGTTTAGCAATGGTACTCATCCTTGATGACTATGGTCAAGAGGAATCTGGATATTGGAGCTGCCCAGGGCATCTCAGGTACTCTTAACCCTTCGTACAATCTCAAACAGGTGCATGTAGCAATGACCAATAAGCTCCTTAGCACAAGAATTCGTTTCCAGTAATTTGGCTAAAAACTGAACTTTGGTTCACACACTTTCCTGAAGTGGAAGGATTGGTGTCTAAATAACCCTTCTGGTTCTGTCCTCTCTCCCTTTCCCTTAAAAGCAATGCAGGCACTTGCCTTCTTCATTAACAATCAGCAAGATGACCTTCAGGATTCATACAGCCTAGACCTTAAGTACCATACTGCTGTTTTAACGCTAGGAGCACTGCAATGCACAAGAATGCACACACTAAACAAATCTGACATGCACCACAAGAGGTGGCAGGAAAGAAAACTGACCTTACCTCCACATGACGTTGAACGAAGGTCATCTGCCGTTGCAGTACATAGGAATCCTGAACTCCATTCGATAATAGAACGATACACACATGACTTGTTACCAATGGAAGTGATTTCATTATAGCCAACGGTTGTCAAGGACTCAATCAATAGAATGATCCAGCAGTCACATGAGCCATTCGGAAGATACCGCCGCCATCACAGTCAGTTGTGAACCGAGGATGATGGACGAAGATGACAATGCTAATAAGCATGTTCACTGTGACAGCAACCGCTGCTCGAGCAACTGAAACCATCCAAGATTCATACAACTCCTCCATGTCCTAATGAACTTGTGCTGCATACAGTAAAGAAGATACAGCCAATTAATGGAAGACAGATACAGCTCACGCACCCCTCCCAGGAGATGTATCATCATCAGTGACCTGGGTTGCATAGGAAATTCAGATTTCACTTCAGGTGAACGACATAAGCTATTGAATGCTCAGCAATAGATGGAGCGTAATCCATTTCCTTATAAGTCAATCTTACTTCCAAACAAGAGCAGATCTTCAAAACCAGGGATGTCCACCAACAATACATCTAAACACAGGCTATCCAAACAGCGGAGTGTCCACCAACAATATATCTAAATCACTCCTTGTTCACAATAGATCATCTGAGTGGCAGAGTGTCCACCAACAATACATCTAAATCACTCCTTGTTCAAACAATAGATCATCTGAACGGCGGAGTGTCCACCAACAATACATCTAAACACAGGCGATCCAAACAGCAGGGTGTCCACTAACACTACATTTAAATCATTCCTTTTTCAAACAATAGATCATCTGCACAGCGGAGTGTCCACCAACAATACATCTAAACCACTTATGGTTCAAACAATAGAGCATAAGAACTACAGAGTGTTCACCAACAATAAATCACTTATGTTTCACACAATACAGCATAAGAACTGATGAATGTCATGAATGTCCACCAACAATAAATCACTTATGGTTCAAACAATAGAACTGAAGAACTGATGAGTGTCCACCAACAATAAATCACTTATAGTTCAAACAATAGAACTGAAGAACTGATGAGTGTCCACCAACAATAAATCACTTATAGTTCAAACAATAGAACTGAAGAACTGATGAGTGTCCACCAACAATAAATCACTTATAGTTCAAACAATAGAACTGAAGAACTGATGAGTGTCCACCAACAATAAATCACTTATAGTTCAAACAATAGAACTGAAGAACTGATGAGTGTCCACCAACAATAAATCACTTATAGTTCAAACAATAGAACTGAAGAACTGATGAGTGTCCACCAACAATAAATCACTTATAGTTCAAACAATAGAACTGAAGAACTGATGAGTGTCCACCAACAATAAATCACTTATAGTTCAAACAATAGAACTGAAGAACTGATGAGTGTCCACCAACAATAAATCACTTATAGTTCAAACAATAGAACTGAAGAACTGATGAGTGTCCACCAACAATAAATCACTTATGGTTCAAACAATAGAACTGAAGAACTGATGAGTGTCCACCAACAATAAATCACTTATGGTTCAAACAATAGAACTGAAGAACTGATGAGTGTCCACCAACAATAAATCACTTATGGTTCAAACAATAGAACTGAAGAACTGATGAGTGTCCACCAACAATAAATCACTTATGGTTCAAACAATAGAACTGAAGAACTGATGAGTGTCCACCAACAATAAATCACTTATGGTTCAAACAATAGAACTGAAGAACTGATGAGTGTCCACCAACAATAAATCACTTATGGTTCAAACAATAGAACTGAAGAACTGATGAGTGTCCACCAACAATAAATCACTTATAGTTCAAACAATAAGTGCATAAGAACTGATGCGCGTGACCAACAATAAATCAGAGCATAAGAACTGATAAGTGTCACCAACAATAAATCACTTATGGTTCAAACAATAGAGCATAATGATGAGTGTCACCAACAATACATCTCAATCACTTCTGGTTCAAACAGTAGATCATCCAGAGCTGCACAGCCAGAGCTGCAAGTGCCATGAACAATCATTCATCGTTCCAACAGTATCATCAAAGTCCACAAACAATACATCCAAACTAACAGACAATCCAAATGATTCCCCATCCAATCGTTCTAAATCACTTGTTGTCCAAACCACTCAACCACCTGAATCACTCACAAGGTAAACATGCCGAAGTGATTGGCTTACCTCGAGCATGTTGCACTGCACGATGGTTGCCTCAATTCACCTCTGAAGGTCAGTAATTACGGCTTATTCATCCCGCGTGGCAGGCCAAAGGTGTAACCTCGTGTGAGGCAAATCCTTCAGATATCCGTTTCAGCTCAGATGATTTCCGGCAAGTCTCAAACGAGAGTCACGATTAGAAATCAGCAACCACGGTGCATGGAATACACAGAATACATTTCACATGAGCCCTGACCAATATAGACATGGCTTCAGTATATTACCATGTACAGGCTTGTCGTTACATTTAGGGAGGCACAGATAGCTGGTGTGAAGCTTTCATCTTCCAGCTCGGAAGCCCTGACTATGACATGATCAGGTTTCAACGAGGGAAAACGTCACAACATATCTATATTTAGTAAATTCTACATTACATCTTTCCTCGTGAGTTTTGACTTTTAACTGAAAGTTGTTCTCTAAATTTAGAATCGGCACCCCCATTTTTTATGCCTCAACACCATTTCTTCAAATAGGTTGTTGAAACGCCCACTTTGTTATGAATTTTGTTGGGGAATCCTTGCTTCATGGCTTTGGAAATCTCCAGGCCAGTAATTACCTGGGATAACCACAAAGCCAGTGCTTTAGAGCAGGCATACCTGATCCCAACCTGAGAGACTAGCTATATCAAGCCTGTTTCTCCTTCCCCCTGCCAGAGTGCAATTGCCATTGGATAAAGATTGATGTCGTTCAGAAAAAAGGTATTGTCTACATTCACGTTAACAGTGAAATGATAACCACAAGAATATGTAAGGGGGCATCTCCGATGATTGGAACAAGATCTGCTTCATGGAGTCAAAGCAATGATGCAAGAAGGCGGCGATTACTGTCACCAATGAACAATTCTGTATTGTGCAAATGTGTCAGATAGAATTCAAGTGACAGAACTTGATGCAGGAATTGCTTATTCGATTTCTTGAATTCTTTTGATCACACCAGGGTTTATCGACTAAGTCAGTAGCACAGTATCTTTGTCAAGAAGCTTCATTTACCCCAAGCAATCAATCTATTCACTCAAAGGAGAGCATGCGGCCCACAGGTAGCAATTTCTGGAGGTGATGCAATCAATGTGGCACAGGGAATCTCACACCAACAGCGAAATCTGATTGCTTCTCAGACACCCCAACATCTCCAACATCACCGTCACTTGAGAAAACCTTCACTGGTCTTTTTTGAGACACGCTTTACACTACAGGGGACATTCACGTCAGGAAAGGAACCACAGAGCAATGAACACACTCCAGAGTGAACTGAATTAATGACACCAGGTACAAAGGAAAGGAAGCGAAAGAACTTGTACATTACCAATATGATCCGCTATTATCCTGAAGCTCTCACCTCGATTGCTAACGTAGCAATAAACCATAGTGTACTGAGTGCATAAGTAGCATCACAGAGAACACTAAACACATGTGTACCTTTGGTACAGACCGTCTTGTGTACTACCTACCGTTGGTTGGCCATGACAGAGGCAACGAGAATGTATACTCAGTTTTGCACCAATGAGCCCCATTTCAGTGATAGACACCATTTCAACTTGCACTGACCAAAAATGCCAGTACATTTTAAAAGAAGCCAGTGTGTTTTTGCACAGCTGAGTACAGGAAATCAGGATGGATTACGGTTCTGATACGCCACAAGGTGATATCAGAAGATGCCGATAAAAGAAACAGGCAGTTTGCCTGTTTCACTCATTCATGAATCTGAGGCGAAGGATGAGCGTTACTGCTTAAAGAATGTTTCGTATCAGTCTGTTAGGTTTCTTCAAGGAAAAGCATACATCAAATGCAAAGAAGTTGAACCTTAGCAAAATTTCTCCTACTAAAACATCATACATATAGTTATTGCAGGAATATTAATCCATAGGTTGGGATCAGATTAAATGGGTTTTTAGCCCCCACAATGCTATTTCATTTGCGCCTGAAGCAAGTTGGAAATTTCATTCACGTCCTTGGATTATTTCACCTGTTGCTAGATACCACGATAGATATACGCTAATCTCCGATCACTGGTTGCTAATCCTGAAAAGGTTTCTTAAAGCACATTACTTGAATATGTAAAAGGTCTTAGAAATAATGAACCAAGAGCTGATCTCAAAGTAATTTTAACGCAAGGCTGGGGGAACTGAAGCCCTCCGCAGGAACCTGCACTCTCGTAGGTTGAATTACCCCCTCGATAAAGATGGCCCCACCTTCCACAGACACAACATATGTATCATTCAGCTTTCTGAACAGCATGATGAGAGTTCAAAGAAGATCTCTGATCAGCCACCTTACTTTACCAATAATGATATATTCTCTAGTCTAAATTGCTCAAACGATATTCAGTGTCACAGGTGGGGGTCATCAATTACTTCAACTAATATCAACGACAAGAGGCAAATAGCATGGACAGGAGACATAAATTCTTAACAAAATGGTCTGGAGCAAGGTGATTGAAACATAAATATTTTCATATTCAATAAAAATCTTCTCAAGGGAGGAATTCATCTAGAGAGCATCTTCTAAACACTTCATAACTGATTCAGAGGCAGAGAAGGACCAAGAGATGAAGAAGAGCTACCCTGACACTCTTGGAGAGGAAAGCTTTTTGTGGAGGCCCACAAGTGGCCAAAGAACTGAACAGTTCTTACAACAATGCTGCAAGTTGAGGGTTGCATGCATTTGAAGACTCTATAGAAGAACTGATGACTAGTCGCTGGAGCCAACTATCTTGCCAGTCTTGCTTCAAGTTCTCATTCCTACTTCGTTTGCTGATTGCTGGCCAGAGCGCATTGTCATCAGAAGCTATTCATATTGAATCAATCCGCTTCAATTACCAGTGTATTGGTAAAATCTCAAGTTCACATTTCAGCTAATGTTGTATTACCATGATTCAAGCCTGAACTTGTGATATTACGGAGATCACCACAGCTGAAGCAATCATAAAAGTGTTAATAGAGTGACGAGCCTCTCCTCCTGCATGAATTAAACATGACCAGTTTGTCGTTCGTGTGACTTTCAAAGCAATATTGGTCTTTTCATTCTCCATGGTCAATATGGTAAACACTAAAAGAATGACTAATTGTAGTGACAAAAAAGATTAATAAACCATGAATCTGGTGTGTTGATATAGGGAGGGTCCAGAAGGGGAGGTGTGGTCGATATATGAAACTGATAGTGCGGACTGCATTAATTGAACCCCTTGTAGCTATGGCACGGCTTAACCCGCCGGCCATGGAGGATTGCATTTATGGCCTAGTGGTTGGAACCTTGGCCTCACAGCCTGAATATAAGCAATCTGTAGAGCACGTGGATACCGTATATTCTTTGAACTTGATGCATCAAACCTCGCCATTAAGGATACCCTTGATGGCAAAAGTTAATCATTCAAGGGGTGTCTTCTTTACGGGATTAGCTGTACATCAATGAACAACATAAATTTGTACCATTAAAGCTGTGGGCAGAAAAGAAAACAAAGTGAATTGTCACAAAGAGTTGTAATGAATCACATTGTGCCATCCCCATGCCTTGAAATGTAATAAAACAAATTTCCAGTTCCACTCAATTAAATGAAATCAGACCAAGATAAGAGGGAGACAAAAATCAGACAAGTTGACAGTTGAGAACTTCCCATCTTAGAGAGAGATACCACTGAAACTAACTTCAGTCAATCAGAGTAAACTGATCCAGTTGCCATGGTTACATGGTAATTTTTTATTCTGGTTTGTTTTATAGAACTGTGGGCAAATTTTGACAACTGATTTCCATTAGCTGTTGCAGCAAGAAAGAAGATATGAAAAATTTGGTCATAGAATTATGATGTAAGCGTAACATGCGTATTGTTGAAGGAAAGGTTTTCCAGCAAATGGCAAGACACTAAAATATTCAGGTTGAAATGGTGGTCGGCGTGTACACCCTTCGGGTACTCAGAAATATTGTGTCATAAGAATTCCTGTGTACAGTGCCCTCCATTTATGCCCCACCAGGAGGACACCTCTATATTGATGACACCCAAATTCTGTCCCAAAGTGGTAATTTCTGTTCATTTTGATCTCTGTAATTAGGACACCTCTCAATAAAGGACAGCATTTGTCAGTCCCCACAGGTGTCCTAATGGTGAGGTTCCAATGGATCTGCATTAACACCCAATTCATGTTGTAGAAACAAAGGATGCATGCATGGCATAGTGAATCAACATTGGAAAAAGGTTCACAATACAAAGATGCAATATCTGTTATAACTCGGACACTGAAGAGCAAGCAGCTGTTCAAGTTTCATATATAATTAGATTGTGGATAGTGAAACGTATTAGCCAAGTATGGAAGGCTGCAGCAAGTGAATCCCTCAGGCTTGCATGCTCGAAATGTGGCTCCAATGCCACAGCCTGCCTGGTATCTTCTGCTCTCATTACAAAATGATAAGGTCAAAAGGAATTTCACATTTGACAACAGTTCTTGAATTCATCCATTGTTTGACACTGCTGAACATGCAAACTACATATAGCCGATCACTGATCATACTTTTTAATACCACCCCTACCGACACGCAGTAGACTACTGCCTGGCAGTAGTGTACTGTTTATCTACTTCTTTCACACCTGCATATCTACTGCCAACTCAAATAAGAAAATCTGGTCTACTGCAACACTACTGCCAAATGGCAGTAGATATACAGTAGACTACTGCCATCTACTGCAAATACTACTGTATCNTATATGGACAATAATTTGGCTGGCATCACAAAATTATTCCAAATGATTCCATTTCCTCCAATTGGAGGCTAAATTGATCCATGTCCTACATCCTCTGGGAATGGGTAAATTGGTCCAAAGGCTGGGTATCCAGTAGATAATACGGTTCAAATAGCTAACCAATTATTCGCTGTAATACATACCCAGCGAACATTATCCCATTTGAGTAGAAGCCATTATTATAATGAAAAAGTACGGATAACCTCACTTATGATACCTAATCTTACCAGAGGCCCCTCAACCAAACCTCCACTGTGGACTCTCTGATTCAATGGATTGCTGGTTTCATTTCACATTTTTTAAAGTTCCTTCACCAATTTCCTCAAAGGTGTTGAGTGACATTTGGCAATCAATAGAGTATAAGCCTACAGGCTAGGGAGAAACCAGACAGGCAGTTTCAAGTGAGCATGGAAAGGAACAAGAAATCTTCTTCAAGAAAAGCCACAGATTCACCAGCTATAGTTGCCAAGATATCCTACAGACATAACGTTTCGGTCATAATCAGTCAAAAGAGAAAACCAACAGGCAGTTTCAAATAGCACAGAAGGGAACAAGAAATCTTTTTCAAGAAAGGAACACTGTCACCTGCTATAATTATAGTTGCCAAGATATCCTACAGACATAACGTTTCAGTCAGTCAGAAGAAATGTTCAGCAGTTACGTTGTTTGAAATACAGGGATGATAAGGGTGTTTCAGTCAACAAAGAAATAGTGACTTGACAGCGAGCAAAACAAGAAGTATGCTTTGAAATTCAGCAAAAGGCTAAATCTCCAATGCAACCATGAACACAGCTCAAACTGAACATTTAGATATAAAGTGCCACACCCACTTACCATCAACAAAATTCCACAAATTGAGCAGAAATCATAAAATGGCCATAAAAATCACATCAAAACATGCACAAAACAGGAAAATGACAGACATGACAGATGAGCCGAGTAGAGCATAGAGAGAGGGCTGGTTATAAACCAAACAAGAGCTTTTATGTCCACTAGTGGCCATCGATCAGTGCGTGAAATGCATACCAATCTCACAATGCAGTATTCAAATGTTGAGTTTTCTATCAAAATAAGCATCAATTGTGTTAATGATAAAAGCCCCATAGCCATCCCATTGAAGGATGATAATAATCCACTTGTTTGGTAAAGAAGACTTACCCAGTTTTAGCAGCATAGATTATCAACTAATACTTCAACAATTGGAAAAATCCCAACTGAATTCTCTCTTCTACTCCTCCTTGGCGCTGTCTACTCCCGAATAACCCAAGGCTGGGCTGCCTAATCCTGCAAAGATAGGCGGCCCACCAGGCTGGTTGGGCATGCGGTTGCCTGTCGATGCATGCTCCACCACTCATAGCCCATTCAGGAATGCGTCTCTAGTGCAGGGGACCCTTGCATCATGACTGCCACCGGAGATCCATGGCCACAGATCCCATTGAATGAATAACAACATTAACTCACCATGGTTATTATAAACAGTTGGATGAGCCTGAACCTTGCATAATTACGCATTGAATAATCTAATGGCCCCTTCAATGGGAGCATTGGCCCTCCTGGAATTTTTTAAAAGATGTCCCAGGGACAAATTACTCTCTGATTACTGGAATAATGAACATGTGCCAGCATTGTAATTGGTTTTTAGTTTTTGGTTACCAGGATTTGCTGATATATCTGACGGCAGAATTCCCGAACAGAATTCTAATTGCAGGGTGTAAAAAACTAAGATGTTTCTACATTAGAGAGAATGAGATGTGCCAGGTAACTTGCAATTCTTAACCCTTTCTCTGCTAGTGGCAATTTTATCGAAACTATTAAACCTACAGAGACCTGAAATCTTACAGAAACCCTGTTAGGCCTACATACATGTACATGTATACATAGTGGAAAGTGCTCACCCAGAGCTTTCCAAGGAACACCTCTGTGACAGGTTTCAGTGCCTTTCAAGGTTTTTTACCACTTTTTATTTTTGACAAAATTGGTCTTGGCAGTGAAAGAGTTTTCATTACAAATTCATGCAGTGGCAAAGATAAGCAAAATACTTCAACATTTTTGCTTTGACCAGATGGTGAATTTATCAAATTTTTGTCAGGTGGTACATCTGTGTGAAATGTCCAATAGAAAACACTATGTCAGCCATCGGTGTCCCAAAATGGTTACATTACTTGGAGTGCACTTAAAACAAATGCTGCATATGGAGATCAATGGAAAAAGAATACTATTGCATGTTATACATATACATACACTTGAACTGTCAACCATTCGGTTATACTGAGTACGCTTGGAAAGTTGAAGCATCTTGAACTATTTCAAGAGCCTTTAGCTGCACTTAGAATTGAGACCATACAAAAGAGATTTCATGACATAGTTTGCCCCTTAAGAATCTTGAGATCAGGTAACATCATGATTGCATTCAAGTTGAGTGACTCTGCCTAATTGTCCTAGAAGGCAAATGAAAATGGATTAGGTCAACATCTCAGGAACGGAGGTATTCAGAGAAGGCAGAGTTGCCCCCCTCGGGACTGCCAAAAATGTGGCTTTTTGCAGAAGTTGGGACAAAATTGGCCAATTGGTGTCGCCTCCCCTCCCCAAAAGAAAATTCATTGACATGTTGCATCACATAAGAAACCAACAACATTAACAATGAAAATTACCACACTGCCAATACAGCTTCCCGCCTGGTCACTCCCCCACCAGTTAACTGATAAAAAGCCTCCATTTGCAAGTTTGCGATCGCCTGACTGATGAGGTGTCCGCTAATCCATCGCTAATTACCCACTGCATGGTCATGACAGCTCATTTCTCGTCATTCATGAGCGCTGTCGCTTAATTCCTGATCAGTACATCAATCATGTAGTCTATGGTGAAATAATCACACTTTGCAGCCATCAGGGGTGTGTATGTATATCAATTATACAGTTTGATACATAACCAGTATACATGGACAATTATGATACCAATATACTATACATTATCACAAGCAGACCACTGTTTGGAGAAATTGGTCTGTGTATTATATTCGCTGCGTACAAATGCAACCGGGATGATGCGGTTAAACCTTAGGAATATCTGTATTACCACACTGTTAGCTACCTCATTCCATGATTGTACATTACATGTTCTTGTTTTGAAATCAATGGATTTTTTTAACAGTTTTTGCTTGCCAGTAAAGTATGCAATGAGGAAGTCTAAATTGCATGGGGCAGAATATCAGAATTTGCCTACATGTTTTGCAAAGCAGCATATTTTGCATTTCAGCATTCACTTCATTTCAGGCTTGAGTTATTCAATAAGATCCTGGGACAGAAACAGAACAACTGCTCAAAGCCCAAAACAGGATACAAAAGAAATGACCGAGTATCAATGGTTGCATCTCTATCTCTCCGCCTATCCATCACTCGGTCGGGTCCAACAGACGCCACAGGATGGTCGCCATGGTGCCCCATCACACTTGGTCTCATCCCACCAATTATTGATACTTACTATGATTATTTTATCGCCTCCCCACATCAGCTTCGTACAATTTATGCACATGATGTCATTTTCTGTTTATGAGGTTCCAAGTGGCTGAGAATTTGCAGTCGAAAGCTCGATTCTCTGACTTGGTTGACATCTTCCCTTCTCTTGTTGAATCCATTCAGAAAAGGCAAGGTGAACACATGAAAGCATTTTTAAAAAGCCTGTTGAAGCACAACCTACCTTGTGTTGCTAACTCATTTCATGAATCTGTCATAGAACCACCAATCATATCTCTATAGAAAAACAGACCACAGGACTGCCGAACCAGCTGCAGGCCTACATGAATCAATTTATTGTAGGCCTGGATATCGATCTACAAGATCAAACACCTTGTTCAGGCCTAGCTGTCGATGCTGCATGCAGGCCATATAATACCAGGACGTGAGTTTGTGTAATGGATGATTAAAGGGACAGCTGCCCTCTTTCCAAAGTGGATTTTCAAATACAAATTCAGCTCCATCAGTTCAAGGCATTAACGGATGCATTATAGGCTGACCAAGCTTGGGACTCCATTAGGCCGACTAAAAATAAAATTGGTTTTCATCCTTTTTTGTGAAAAAGTGGGGCGGGGGAGGCTTTTTAAAATTTTTTATTTTTCTGTAGATTCGAACCCACGCCTCCACATAAGGCAACACCGCCAGCATTGAGGGAAAGCGTGCACACCACTGTGCCAAATCCCCATCTTCAAAAAAGATGGTTCAATAGCCAGCATTGTGCATGGAATCCCTCAATACCCTGGGAAAGCGTGGACGCCAATGCTGGCGGTGTTGCCTTATGTGGAGGCGTGGGTTCGAATCTCGGTGCTGACCAGCGTAGCTATCCTATCATTTTTATTTTTCTGTAGGTCGTTGAGGAAGTGGGCGTGGAACGGAAGACTCGTAGCTTCAAAAGGCATACACATATACGTGTCCCAGGGCGCACTCTCGCCACCACAAACGTATGCTTGTTCGTGGGCCATTTGGTTCTTGTCGCCGATGGGATTCCGGGAATCCGGCCAGTGTGAAAGTTTAGTACACGTCGACTGGTGCAGCAGGTCGGTTGGTGCTGACGATGTATAATGACGCTATTGACCGCCAGCATGCGCGCTAGATCGACGATCGTTTGACAGTTACTACTTGCATTTTTAAGACTTTTTACCAAAAATATAAAATTTTTAAAAAATCAGGGGTGGGAGCATTTTGGCGGGCGGGCGGGGATGAAAACCAACAATTTTTTTTTAGTCGTCCTTAGTATTGAATCAAATAAAATTAATATGCAAGAGTTCCTAACCCAAGTACCGGTATCTTTAATAGGTCAAGGCAACTTAGATTATCTCATTTGACTTATTGGAAGTTGATAGCATGTAAATTAAACAGTATGATATCATGTAAATTACACAGGGTTGAAATGTCATTAGGCCTAAAATAGCTTTTAATAGATAGCAACTTTGAGCCAGAACAAATGGACATTGATTAGAATGTAAGCTGTTGCCACAACGCTTCAGAGAGTGTCTTCCTTCACAAATAGAATTGATTGTGGGATGACAACCTCAATCAATATACCCACAGTGAGAGTGCTTTGTACCCTGAGTGACACTAACCACATGTATGCATTTTTGTATGCAATTTCTATCAATTGGTATACATAGTCAGTAAAACCATATGCAGATGGGCACAACAAAAAAGTTGCCAACTGACATTCTTGAATTAGAACATGAAAATGAATCACATACCTGAACCAAACCTTCTAAGTGACAGTGAAATAATAATTTTGATGGGCATAAGTGTCAACATAATCCAACCCTGTGGTACAGATTTTGTGGTGAGAAGATTGTATGAAACGACCTTCAAGTGCAAGAAAGTCTGACCAAAGCAGATTCAACAACAATGCAATGAGCAATGAGCTGCAAAAGGAGTTGACCAGTTCGAGGAGGACGGGCAACCCAAGCCTCACCGAGATTATGCCAGGGAAACTGATTAGACCCATGAGATCTCTTGTGACAAGGAGTGGCCAGCATCTCTGGGATTGCAGCCCTAACAGAACATTACTTACATAGATGCAGTTACATAAGATCTTGAAAGTTCTTCCTCTCCTTGATGACGAACATCTTCTTCACCTCCCTTACTGTCCTAGCGACCAAAGTCAGTTCTCAAACGCCTGTTGCTCAAACCTAAGACATCAGAAGTTAACCACCGCATGAGAATTCAATGGCCTCCATAATATCCTTGCACAGAAGTAAACTGGACGTAACGATCAATCCACTGTCATGCCTACTGTCTAATGAACGTGGTATGTTCTACGTGAAGTAGGGAAGAACTGCCAAGAAATCCAATTTGTCCTCATTTGTATTCTAGCATGGTAAAGTATTTAATATTTCCATCCCTCCAACAGATCAATACGCATTCACTATGCTCATTGATCAAGGTTGCCAGGTGAACTCTAAGTTGACTGGCAGACACTACTCTAAACCATGGTGATAGTAGACTGACTGTAAACGTGTTTAAAGCTTTAGATTACTGTGAACCCATTAGTAACTGACTGTCTGTTGCAGACTACTAGTGTTAACCCATATGGCATAGACCTACTGCTGATGATGATGCAACTAGGCCTAGTTTTAGACCCATTAGTAACTGACTGTCTGTTTGTTGCAGACTACTGTTAAGGCATGGTAGACGTACTGCTGATGATGATGCAACTACAGGCCTAGTTTTAGACTGCTGTAAACCCATGTTAGATTTACCTACTGCTATTGATGATGGTGGAATATAGTCTAGTTTTAGACTCCTGTATTAAGCTGGTGCAGTCGTAAAACTGTTCTGCAGTCTTTTTCTGTTACCACAGGGACTTGACGCGAGATAGTAAAATCTAGGGTTATAACCCTAACCCTAACCCTATCTAGGGTTTTCACCTTCATTTAGGGTTATACTTAGGGTTACAACCCTCAACTAGGGTTAGGGTTAAACACAAAAAAAATAAAAATCCCCCTAGGTATTGTGTTTAACCCTAACCCTAGTTGAGGGTTGTAACCCTAAGTATAACCCTAAATGAAGGTGAAAACCCTAGATAGGGTTAGGGTTAGGGTTATAACCCTAGCTTTTACTATCTCGCGTCAAGTCCCTGTGTCTGTTACCCCTGGAAGCGATGAACTACAGCATGAGATGGATATTACCTCCATGACTACAGTATTTAACCGCATTCAGTAACAGACTACTGGTACTGTAAATCTACATAATACTTGGGAGTTACCAATGTTACATAGCTACCATCTTAAGCTGTCTAATTATTTGGAGCAGCAACTCTCCTCAGGAAGATTGCCAGAATCTTTTTCAGCACTTGTTCTTACCCTAGTATATACATTGTTTTTAGTACCTGGATGGCCACTGGGAAACTGACTAGGTAGGCGGAGATGTTTGGCGATAAAAGCTTATCAACTATCAAGTTAAAAACTGGTTCTGGGAGTGCAGTTTTCTTAGCCTAAGCAGTTTACACATAACATGAACGTGTTTCTCTGTTCTAATTTCAAAATGCACCCTTATACCTTTCATTTTTTATTGAGTTAGCTCACTTGTTGAAAGCAAGTAGAAAAAGATACTTGTCTACTTTTTTCTTCCTTTTTCACCTTTACATTGTGATTAAGAGTGGACTGTCTGAGATACTAACGGAAGAGAGTATCAGAAATTTGGTAACTAGTTTTTGCATGGGAGACTACGTTGAATTCTGCAGCAGCATGCAGGAAATCAGTACAAGATAATTTCTGCAACAAGCACAGTGCTGATAATGCAGAGGTATCTATTAGTATAAAAAGAGATACATCAGTAGGCCCTATGCCAAGATTACGGGCAGTTGAGGTATGTAAGATGTAGACTGGAATCTTTTTTTGGTGCATGGTCCTTGCGTAAGGAGGTGAACAGCCAGCCCATCCCAGAAGAATTTGAAATACATTCGTACTACATCAGAAAGAAAATCTGAGAGAATCAGCCTTTAATTACGAGGAAACTTCATTTTAATCAAGAAAACCTGGAAGAACTTTCCACCACACTGCGCCTAGCAACAGGCAGGTAAATTTATCACAGTGAAGTCCCCTTGGTTACCATAGAACAGCTTAGCTTCCAGCAGATAGACTTGGCAGTAGGCACAGTGAAGAAAATTAGATTTTACTGAAATGTATCACAACTTCTTGTGGTGGTTGGTACTACCATGCCACACACTTCTTCTGAGCAAAACCAATGTCTTACAGAAGCAAAAAGAACATCGGAGCTGCGCTTAGACATTCGGGAGCAACCGGAAAGGAGGTCAGTGTTTTTGGCATTGATGAAGACTCGTGAATACCAGATGGTCGCTGAAAATACGGCAAAGGGATTGAGAAAACCAGTTAGCCAAAGAAATCATGACAACACTTCTGAATGGTGGCCGGGATATGCAGCAAAGGGAGGCGTCATGAAATTACCAACTTACCAAACCTCTTGGAAAGCCATTCAGCAAAGTTTGAGATGACCCCCAGCCTTCAGGCAGCAATCTCATTCATCAACTTGCAAAGGTGTTTTTTTTTCTTTTACCTATATCAGCTTGCAAGGAATGCCAACAGTAAACCACAATCTTACAAGAGATAGTCCAACCATTCTGAATCCATCCCTGTGTTTATGATGAATGCTCTTCGCATACAGATTTTAAGGTACTGTACAACATTAAGAATATGCCTAAAACCACTATATACCAAGGCAAAGCACGCTGATTTAAACATTATAGCCTTCCATGTCTGGAAATTAGCTTTTTGTCATCATCAGGGCCCTCATTAACTACAGATATGAAACTAACAGAGGGCACTTTCTTTTTTATTTTCTCTTTTTTCATGGAGCCTCTAATTTTTTTTTTATCTGCCTTTCAAAATCTGTAAAATCAAGCGTCAAAATTCTGCAATTTGGAGCAACTCATTGAAATTCACTGCAGATTTTAATGTTCCGAGCACAGGGCGTCCCCCTTTTCCAAATTCTGGATCTGCCCTGGAAAATGCTTCAGATTACTATAGGTGTCTTCAGATGTTGCAGTGGAAAGAGATCATCTGTAAAAGGATTTGTTGCCAATCTTTGTATGAATATTGCTTCCAATCAAAGACTGGGTAGGCCTACTGGGCAACAAAAACACTAGGCAAATTTAAAACAATTCAGGAATGGATGACATCCCCTATATAGGAGTAGCCCTGATAGCAATTTGACTGCAGCTTTTTTAGTGGATGGGCTGATAGCCGAGATGCCTCAGACATGGTCATTCCCAATACAGTCGAAAATGGAGTAGTCAATGATTGAATTCAACCCCCAATGGAGCATTTCTTTGCAAGAACATGTAATAGACCAATTAACTGAAGAGACAACACATAACAAGCATAGAGAAAGCAATGGTTCCCTTACACATTTGGAGCAATTGTGCATATAGGTCACAACTTCCTATACAAATCCTTTTTAAAGGAAAGGCCTTTAGACAAAAGTCGTCAGTGTAAATAAAACCTGGATTTCTTTGCTGCCACATTCATTTGTTAGCTTTGCTGTAGCCCTCGTTACACTACATAAAAAACCCGTGTCGAACCCGGGTTTTTTCTGTCCACACCTGTTAAAAACGCGGTGTAATAATCCCCTCCGAGCTCGAACGGTTTTTGGAGGCCTTAATTTTGGTCCCCGTCACAAAATTTGAGTAGTGTTGACGGGCACCGGGCCTCAGGAGGGATTTTCAGAGCCGGGCTAGACCCGGGTGTCAAAAAACCTGGGGATTTCTATGTAGTGTAACCACGGCTTATATCTGTCAGTTGTTATACTTTAGGTACCGGTAATTTCACACCCATTAAACTCATCTGATGATTGGTCATGCATCGGCTGAAAACATAGGCCTGGGTGGATGATGACCTAAGATTATAAAGTCATGGTAACCTTCATGTTCATGTGGAATCATTAGTGCAATAACTGACAAGCACTGACTTCCCTCCACACACCAGTTGTGATTGCTACTCATTGGATATATGAAGTGTCTCCAACCAGTCTGCGTCAAGACACAATCAGCGTACACTGTTTGCATTACATTCCCCATAGCATCTCAAATATTGGCCTTAGCCTACCCGTCAATAATTCAATTATAAGTTTTTCATAGCAATATAGACATTGTCCGGAATCACTGCCTACAGTGACACATAACTAGAGAGAAGCTGATCAGCAAGCGCTGTATCTGATAGATTCCTCATCCTCACGAGCGGAGGAACGTCCTATATCATTTAATATCAAAATTTCACCAAAACAAACCTCCTTTGAAGTACATGTAGCTTTCACCACTGTTCCACCAAATTTGTAAGAACCAAATTATTAACAGCAGAATTCAATAGATATTGAGACACGGTTTTATGCATGGAGGCAATGCTATGGGACACACCTCCTCCACATCATGACAGTTAATGGATTGCACTGTCGCACTCATTATCCACTACTGGCTTTAGTTATGAAAGAAGCATATCTCACAAAACGCAAGATGGATAGAACACAGCTAGAACAACATTGATTTGTGAGCTGACAAGTAAATGGGCATGGTTTCCTTCCGACACCAATCGACTTCCTAAATGACTAGACTCGTATAGCATACACAGACATGCACTGAGACAACTAACAGGAGATGTTAGCATTAACTTTCGACTGATGGCAGTAATAATACAATCAAATATTCAAGAGTCCATCGCAATCCCTACGGCCTGATCCCACCATTAGATATCATAGTGGTTATTATATTGGCTCTAAAGAGCAGTTACGAGCCATTTGTGCAGTCATTATATGAGTGTGATGCATAAAAGTTGGTCAAGGGATGTTCTTGTTCCCCCACAGCATAATATCTGCAGCATTACATCTGGCATGTCTGGAGTGTAGAATTGCAACAGAAGTTGTATTTGAAATCTATCCCTTGATTCATTTTTCCCTCATTGGCCAATTCATGAAACTCAGTCCTGAAACTTGTCTCCAGAAATTACGGGAATTTCAAAAGTACACATGCACCTTGAATCCTATATTTCAATCTTTAAAAAAGACGTACTAACACACCCTTATCGAACGTTCTTCATTTCAACTGAAGTCTATTTTCTAATTCTAACCACAAGAAAGATACCTGCTGTTTAATTTAACACCCAGTAATTATTCCCCCTAAGCCATGGCCTTGGCCATTCATTACTCGGTACACTAACTGAAAATTAATAGATTTTACCTTTCCAATCGATCACTGCTCAATCTATTAGCATCGCTATCAAACCAGTCACGGGTAGATTTACTCCAACCATCCTATGACTGCTGTTGGAAAACATTGATTGATATTCTAGCTCCCTCTTTGAAATGTTTGCTCTGCATGATGGTATTTCAATATAATGTGTGTGCAGGGCGATTTGACATGTTGGGCTAGGACACAGAGGGATGGGATTTTAAAAGGAAATTACTTCTAATGTAACTGATAATGTAGTTACATTTTAGCACAGATGGCAACTCAGGACTTTTCATAGTAAATTGTACAGATGGGTGGTTTGGACAGAATGTGACAACTACCATTCTAAAGAATGTGCAACAGCTAAATCTAAAACGACATGAATGATGTTGGAAATCTGCCTCCATTTGGAATGGTCAACCACTTTACATTTATTGAAATGATCATGTTGCACTTGGCCATGAACCATAGACAAACACTTGGCATCAAATAGATTCTAAGATAAAGTGAAATGGCACATCAGACTAAGAACCCACAAGACAGTGAGGTAACACACTTGACTTGGCACGGAATCAGAAACAATGACATGGTGACACACTTGGCATAGAATCTAAGATGACCATGTGACACACTTGACTTGGCATGGAATCAAGTACAATGACATGAACGTGGGATATGCTTGACATAGAATGAATCAAACAATGAGGTAAAACACACTTGGCATAGAATCTAAGACAAGAAGGTGACACACTTGACTTGGCATATGGAATCAATGACAATGAGGGACCTGACATGGAATGAAACACACTTGGCATAGAATCTAAGAGAGTGAGGTGTCACACTTGACTTGGCATAATGGAATCAATAACAATGAGGGATATACCTGACACGGAATGTATCACACTTGGCATAGAATCTTAATAGCGAGGAGACACACTTGGGCAAATTCTTGGCATAAAGAGTGAGTGGTGAAATTTGATTTGATTCAATGGAAACCCCCTGAGGACTGAAGGCATCAAGGCAGCACAATGGGCATCAAGGGCTGTATGCACAAACGAAGATTATCTTGAACTCAGGTTGAGCCACAACTTTTCCATTGTCACATCATGCCCCGTGGCAAACCTGAACAACTGAAAAGCTGTCGCTCAACCTGAGTTCAAGATAATCTTCGTTGGTGCATACAGCCCTTATACTCTCACTAAGTGGGCAATATCACAATGGTTTCACTTGTGGATCAGCATCCCTGATCCTAGTCAGTAGTCCCTTTCAATTAGACGAGGGGCTTTTAGATACAGCACCCATCCGCTTCAGCAATGAAGCTGAATGCACTTTTAATTACATTGAAACATCATTAATCGATCCGATGGGTTCCTAACAACATTAGTATTCAACACTTAGTCATAGTCAGAGAGTAGGATCAATGGAAATAGCCTGTTAGCTTCATGCCTTTCAGATCTGTTATATTCCAGACAGGAAATGGCACAAATGCAATTGCTAATGGCCACTGAATCCAGATAGTAATGTTATGAAAAAAAGCATCAGTATTTTCATTGCTTCTTCCTGAATCACAGAATACAGCAAATATAATTGTTCTTGGTGTTTGCAAACTAGTTGTTTTTTCTCATTACTGAACACAATCAGCTGTGATGTGGAGAGTAAAATAAACACCATTGGGTTGCGTTGTCAGTTGCGTCGACCATCTGTTAGCTGTAGAGGATGCTCAGGACACATCATCACAGGTACGGCACTACAATCACGACAGTATAAACTCCCTAAATACACTCAAACCTCAGGCTTGACAAAAACCCAAGGTAATCATTAGGCCCTTGGCCAAATACTTGTATTACACACATTATGACACAAGTGTGCCCCAAGGTGCATTTCTAAGACCTACTTCAGCCACAGAAGAACTGAAACTGGTTCCCTACACCATGCTTACTCATTTCAGCTTATCTTGAACAAAAACAGCTACAAGAAGAGATGGGACTAACACATTAGCGGGACTGGTGTTGCCCAAATCAACAAACTGATCTGATGAGCAGACAACACGCCATCGTGACATACAGTAGGCCTACACCCTCTTGGTCATTCTTTTTCAATATCCAACCTATAAAAGTCATTGTAAGTATCGTTAATACTTACCGCCACGATGGATGGTGCCAACGAGTGCAGTGGTCAGACGACCAAATAAATGGACGCCAGTAACGTGGTGATTTGAAAGCGGGTTTGAAAGTAGCTACAGCTGGGTAGGCTACTGTTACGGGCAGACGACGTTATATTCCTAGTCATGTCAGCAACAGTAATAAGCACGACGCGGGAATTCTCATGTATACAAGCTACTACTACTCACTACTAAAACAGCTGAGAGTACAGGCACTCACCTCCAACAATCGGGTTCTCCGCAGGTTATGGCAACACCTGATCCTGCATGGCTGCAATCCTCAGTCGCCTATAATAACCCATCACCACGCATCCGCACTTGACTCGCGGTGGTTGTGTTCTACATGTATGTATCTATCGTGCCAATCATAATGTCATCTTCAACGGCTATTAACCTAGCAATCCCGCCAAAAGCAATCATCCCGAACACCACGACACAGCAACAGCAGGAAGAGTCCTAAAGCATGATCTCCCGTGATCCCACTACGTTGCAGAAGCAATCAAGAACATCAAGGCTGCACAAGTCGTCGAGCGTTTTTTTCCTAGCAACCTGAGCCACCAGCAATCAAAATGCTACAACTACTAATAACGTACCGGTAATACATTACTCACTGTAAATACTAATGCGTTACCGTGTCAATGAGATGTCCAATAACAGTATATGCAAGCTACGAGGACGAGAAAGTCATATAAATAACACTAATAGCTATTTTAAAAGAAGCTTCGCTTTGATATTCTTGTACTTCTCTGTGTGTTTTTGTATGGTTAGAGAAGGTTTTGCAAGAGGTTATCAATGCTCCCTCCCTTATAATTTGTAACATTTTCCCGGTATTCTTGCCGCCACTGCAAACATGCCAAGCGTCTTCGGTTACTGGAGAGAAGGATTTCCCGAGCGCGACATTTGGCGCCAGCCGAAAATGCACACTGATTAGAATGTGGTCGTCAGTTTCACGCAGATTGGTGGTGTCATAGAATCTAATCCCCCCCCCCCTCGAAAAACCCAGTGCCTTAATCCCGTGACAAACAATATACGCTCGGGCATCGAGGGGGAGTTCTGCATTGTTTGTCACGGGATTATGGGGGGCTTTGTCCATCTATCCCATTGAATCGTAAGTGTATTGTTAGGGGGCATCCTATCGGATTAGATTCTATGGCACCAGCTTTGTAGTATGGCACCAGGTGATTAGTGGTTTGGATCGCTGGCAAAAAGGGTTCTACTGCAGGAAGACATGAAATCTGAAGCGCGTGCCCCCCCCCCCCCCAACGCGCGAAGAGAGATTAGAGGTAAGGGCAGCAATGACCGATTGTCCTTTAATT
>NMRB01000014.1:355511-368157 GCA_002633025.1 Notospermus geniculatus | reverse complement strand
TTAACACATGACGCACAGGCCTTGCCTTCGTTTGCACAACGCCAGGTTGATAAGACACCTTGGTAATTTATGGACAATATCGTTTCTGTAATATCCGCACCTGCATGCTGTGCATTGAAATCGATCAATGGAAACATCAATGTTTCTGATGACATAACGGTGGTCATCACTTAAAGGTACAATGTCCGAATCCATGTTCTGACCATATACATATAGGTAGGCCTACATGTACATGTACCTAATCATCAGTTAAAGGTACAATGCCATGCTTTTACATCGAACCAGACATGAATCCAGGTTAAGCATACACATGTACTTTGTATATTGCATGAAAATGTACGCCCTTTATACCCGTCTCTCGAGCCTGCCTATAATGACGCATGCGTAGTATGGCATGGTATCTTAACCCAAGGGAGAAACTTACCAATATTTCTTTCTATACTGCTGAAGATGAAGTAATAACCTACCTCGGGAAAGCAACTCCAGTGTCCGTCACACGTTCCTCCGGAGTGATGTAATCAAAATTGCCGTGCAGCGTCTTGCCCAAGAACACAAGTGAAAAGGACATACACTGACTCATCGAAAGAGACGCGCGGTCAAAAAGAAGGAGCCCATCCAAATGAAAGATCAGCCATTTTGCGAGGGGCCGGTTCCATCCATCAAGTCCCTGATCTGGTGACAGTGCGCCTCCATTACACATGGATGATATGCGGGACTCGGCATTAGAGATTCTGATAAAATGACACAGAATGTTGTTTGATCATTTCCTATTCCCTGATGGGGCAACTGGAGAAGCCAATTAGCCAATAACTTCCAACTAAATGTCCCCAGTTTCTGCATCCGTCCGAGTTAACGGTTTCCGATCATGCTAGTTAATGAAAACAGTATGTTTTACATTGTGGGCTTAACCGTTTTTGGTTAAAGGTCTGCCTACACTGGCAACATTGTTGCCACATTTGAACAACATTTCTGAGCAACACGATCTTTTGACCCTGTATAGGCCGACAGTGGCCTACAAATCATAGCAACATTTGAACAACATGTTGGCAAACTCTTACACCTTAAGGGGATTTACACGATACAACATTTGTTGAAAGGTGTTGAAAGTTGTTGAAAGCTGCTGAAGCGTCTAACCTCCCCCTTCAACACCTTTCAACTGGGTTTTTCAACAGCTTCCAACAGCATTCAACAATTAAGTTACCGGTACCAGAAATAGGAACATGAAAGCTATTTTGGCAACTTGTTGAAAGCTGTTGAAAGACCCTGTGGTAGGTGTTGAAAGCGGGTTTAGACGCTTCAACAGCTTTCAACAACGTTCAACACCTTTCAACTTTCAACAGCTTTCAACAAGTTGAATCGTGTAAACCCCCTTTACACACTTAACATCATTTGTCCAAAATGTTGGAAAATGCCAGTTTACACAGACTTAAGGAAACCGTACATAGACCTAACTGAAATCTTTCGATAGGGGTTGGGAAGGTGGGATGTGAAATGTAACTTATATCAAGGGAGAACCGACGTGGTTAATTCAGAAAGCGCCCTATATATATAAACCAAGATTTAGGAACCATTGTTTTTGATTCAAGTGAATTTTCTGTTTCCAAGAACAGCGCTTTCAATATTAATATTGCCAGAATATTGCTGTCAGATTCCACGGGTCCTAACTCATGGTATCATTTCTTAGGCATGCACCGCTGACATTAAGATTCAATTGACTAAACCCAGAGGAATATAAAATCGCAATAAAATTAGATTTAAAACTTAGTATTAAACAAATGTAAATAGGGTCACAGATACAGCCTGGCCAGAGGAACGATATCGCAGAACCCCAGAGGCTGTAACATAATTACAAAACAATTGATGATACCCATTGTTGTATGTAATTGAATTCAATTCTGAATAGGATTCCAATGCGAATATGGTAAGATTGATATTTGGTAGGAGCTCAGGAGTCTCCGCGGGAATCTTCAAATCATTAAAGCCATTGACCAGGTTGTTATTTAACCCGAAATAAACGCCTTGTGAGTTCCCGATGTGTTTTACAAATAGAAAGATTTCGTAAAGCCCCCGAAACGCCAACCACGTGAATTTTACTTGGTAGTTTTAGTGGTAATTTTTAAAAAAATCTTACCCACAGGCACTGTGACTCGCATTTTAATTTATAGGTCCAATGCATGACACAAGTCAGACACGTTCGTGTGCCATGTCCAACACTAGGGATTTTTCGCAAAGCCCCCGAAACGCCAACGCGAACGCCAATCCCATTGTTCGATGCCGCGAAGAAGGCACCGAACAAAAGGATAGACGTTCGCGTTGGCGTTTCGGGGGCTTTGCGAAAACTCCCTACTTTATGTTGTAATATAACGCAAGCAGCATTTCTGGATAGAAAAGCAATAAACCTTCAAAGATCATGAAATCATCTTCGTATTGACATGAACAGGACCGTACCATGTCTCTCAGTCGGACCTAATCGACTTCATCCCCAGCTATCAATCAGATAAATCCAGTTATTACATATACACTATACATAAATCATAAGACAATATTGGCGAATTCAGTGTGCCTGTGAGTCATAACGGTACAACTGATGGGAAGGAACAGGGTTCAAATTGGTCTAATGGGTTTTATTGCGAGTTCACTTCTTGCAAAAATGTCTTTGGGTAACGGATGCAGCAGTAAAATTTCGCAAAACCAATTATGTCACATTTTTCAATTGATGACACTGGTTTCATTTTACCAGGAGCTTGTCTATACGAACGACTGGCTTTAAACAATAGGGAGTTTTCGCAAAGCCCCCGAAACGCCAACGCGAACGCCAATGCCATTGTTCTATCCAACGAATCAAGCCACTCACACGTGCGACAGTTGGCTTGCGTTGCGATAGACAATCGCAGGTGTACTGTCGCAAATTAACGCAAACTATCGCAGACCTTGCGATAATATTGCAGGCAATCGCGTATAATCGTGAAATTTTGGAAATGTTCAAAAAATTTAACCTTGTCGCAACTTATCGCAAAGCAACCGCAGACTGTCGCAAAATATCGCACATGTCGCAAAAAAAAATCCAAAATATCAGTGTCGACTGAAGAGGCTGCAGACAGAAAACCCGTATTGTCGCAAGATTGTCGCAGCTATAATCGCAGATTGTCGCAAACAACCGCAAGTGAACGCCAAAAAACGCTGATTATCGTTAAAGGTATGGTTCAAAAGGCTCCAATCGTTTACACATGGCTTCAGTATGGCCAGAAAATAATTTCTGTCTGGTTTGTAAGAAAATCCAACCGCTGGGATTTTGTTATTAAGGGTTTAAAAATCGATTTTACAAAAAACGAAATTATTTTCGCCAGAGCCATGACGTCATAATTGATGACNCGGGTGTTTGCGATAACTCTCTGCCGTAAAGGGTTAAGCACGCAACAATAGATAAATCAAACATCGGCAGAGTACACCGCGCGTACAGGGAAAGAAAACTGAGAAAAATGGCATCAAGAGAATCTGGCGTTGGATCCGATGCCACAGCATAGATCATTATCTTGTAGCGTAGCAATTGAATCTGCTTCAATTTCTCAATAAACATCTAAGGAAGGATCTTCAAAGACAGGCGTGGGATGTGAGATTGTTTTTTTTCCATCAATGAGTCATAACACAAGGGTGAAGGTCAAAGCGAATCTGATTTATAAAATCTTCAGCATGCAACAAGCAAATTGAATTCTCCGAAAGCCATAAACATTTCAAGATTTAAGACAGATAATCTGGTTTGGTATTTGATAGCTTGTCATTTCATGTTCGTCGGCAACATTTTCCTAACATACTGGCCATGTTCACAAACCAAGTGCCAAAAGAAAGTCAAATGCCTCCGTCAGGTTCGTGAAAACTGAATAAGTTTCCTAGGGTCCCGTTTTATTGCAGTTCATTAATTCATGCTGACGGAAAACCTGAAACTGCTAGCCAATCCGAACTGCTAGAGAATAAGCTTTCCACATTCTGCTTCGAACCCTATCAGACATGTCGACTTCGAAGTCGGCCAGTAGTTCATTTTGCTGGGTTACATTCATACTTCCTCGCCGACCAGTGTGCGGAATGGAAAATGCCTTGATCGGAACAAGAGACCGAGACTATAAATAACAAACAAAGTAGGCCTAGTTCCGTACCGTTCCGTTCGGCGAGGAAGTATGAATTGGCCCCAACCGTATTGTGACATCGGCGAGAAAGTATGAATTGGCCCCAACCGTATTGTGACATCGGCGAGAAAGTATGAATTGGCCCCAACCGTATTGTGACATCGGCGAGGAAGTATGAATTGATCCAACATTGTGACGTCTCACTCAAAACTCACCGCGCCTTTATTACATCTTTTCTTTATTGATACCACGTATTAGGCCGATGACACCATCTTTGAGGATTTAAGTCCCCGCTGCAGTGAAACATAAGACGTGACAAGAAGCAGCTTAGGGTCCGTGATTGATGGCAGAGATGTTCGAGTTTATCTCTTGGGCTTAAATGAGCGTTTCCACGCTGGTTTTAACATACAGTGTATTCAGATTAAGATGGTAGGGGTAATTTCACACGAATCACGACCCTACGATTAGTTTTTTAACTTTCATCGGGATTGCGGACCAAAGCAATCCATACAGGTCAACTAGACTAACATCTTGTTGACCAAAATGAAACACGAACCAAACTTCACCATCAATTTAAGGACCGATTCTATTGGATCCTACAAATCACGTGACATCTCCGTGCGGGGCAGAAAGGTCATTTTGCCAGCAGCAGGGAGATTTGTGACGGATCGTCTTCAATAAAAACGTTGAGGTCGTTTTATTTGCCAATCCTTGACAAAAGAAACCGCGTTTTATTTTGTAACTTGACCTACATCCGTCAGGAAAAAATCCTCGGGACGTGGCAAAGAACAATATGGCGACACTCATCCTTTTGAGTTGATTTTGGGACATCCACAATGGACGACAACATGCAATACAATGAAGTAAAATGTTCCATGCAGTTCACATAATTCATGCAAACTTCACCGGATCGTCACTTTTCGTGAAAGACTCCAGCAGAATCATGGTCCTTCTGCCAGGAATCCCTTGAAGTTATTAACGTATCACGGACTGAGGACACGCATATGCGGTATCAAAATCTCTACCTAATGTAGAGTTTTATCCCGCTTCCCGATTGGAAAGTTGCTCCTGCCAACTATGCCAGTTATGAGCGGTCATAGCACCAAAAACGACGCCGGTAACGGTGCTTGCAAAGCAGCCATCACTTACCTCACGGGTTTACAAATAATGAGCACTCCCGATTTAATTTCGTTACGTTTCGTTCGTTGTAAGTGACGCCGACATAGTAGTAGTGAGGTTTCGCAAATCTGACGAAACACGAAGTACGAAATACGAAATTGGACTTCATTTCCATGTAATGTATTTTAGGAGATGGTTGGTGTCACAAATATCGCCTGCAGCCAGCAGTGCGTCTTTAGGGCATGACGTAAGACCGATAGAGTTACGGTGTATAATTAAACTTTGAAATTTATCTTTCGTTTCCACTTCGTAGATACATGTACATGTACGAAGTGGAAATTTAAAAATTCAAGATGCTCCATTACTCTCTCGGTCTTACATGAAGTATGCTAAAAGACGCACTCGCAGCAGGCACATTTATGGTACCAACCATCTCCAGATATACATTAGGTTCTGGAAATGAAGTATTTCATGATTTCGTACTTCGCGTTACGTCAGATTTGAGAAACCTTGCTATAGATCTTGTAAGGGTCCGGTACGCGTGCGTACTTTATAATCGTTCGAACAATCCACTTTCAAAAATGAAAGCAACCTTAACAGTCAAAGGCTGAAAAATTGGCCCAAAAAAATGGGGAAAATAAATAAGCCCCCAGAGAGATTTGAACTCTCGACCCCTGGTTTACAAGACCAGTGCTCTAACCACTGAGCTATGGAGGCTTCGCTGGCAAGACCAGGGTGAGATAGGGACACAATTTTGCTATTTGCTTCGATACGCACAAAATGAACGAAAGGGTCTTTTTTCGGCTTGAATGATTATTGTAAAAGAGTGTTGTTTCGAACATTTTCGAGAACGTTCGAAAAAGGGACTCTTCGACCCTTTCCAAAACTGAAAAATTCAAAAGCCAAAGGCGGAAAATTGGGAAAAATAATTCAGCCCCCAGAGAGACTTGAACTCTCGACCCCTGGTTTACAAGACCAGTGCTCTAACCACTGAGCTATGGAGGCGTCGCTGGCAAGACCAGGGCGAGATAGGGACACAATTTTGCTCTTTGCTTCGATACGCACAAAATGAAGGAAAGGGTATTTTTTCGACTTGAATGATTGTTGTAAAAGAGTCTTGTTTCGATCATTTTTGAGAACGTTCGAAAAAGGGCCTGTTCGACCCTTTCCAAAACTGTGAAAAATTTAAAAGCCGAAAACTGGCACACAAAATGGGAAAAATAATTCAGCCCCCAGAGAGACTTGAACTCTCGACCCCTGGTTTACAAGACCAGTGCTCTAACCACTGAGCTATGGAGGCGTAGCTGGGAAGACAAGCGCGATATAGGGACACAATTTTGCTCTTCCGTTCGACACGCACAAAAGAGGAACAGGACAACAGGCCGCTGTCATTGGATGAACACCTGGTGTCACCGAATAGAACTTGAAGGTCTACTTCACACTTGACACTACATGTAAGTGGCGTTATTTCCTATAACACGTTTATATGAGGTATGATATTTAGCCGCTAGTGTCAAAAGTGTGGGTCTACTTGTCTCTGATGCCAGCCCAAGCTGGTTGGTGGTATGGTGGTAAAATTCCAATAGGCCTACACCGACTAAATCTGCTAATGGCTAAGAAATTTGGCCATCTCTCCGACTTACTGATAAGTAAGAGGTAGAAAATGACTGTTGGATGTGGACCCCTCCCAAACCATCCTAATTTAGTATATAAGTCAATAAACACAGAACTTTTGTCGTCTAATTGATCTATCGACGGCCCAGTCTCGGGCTCGAATTTAGGTTTCGGTTTTATCATAAGCGGACCTCTGACCTCATTTGCAAACGGAAATTTTACACTCGGCAATTTCCGATTGTCCTCGGCGAGATCAGCACAATTCATGAATTCCCATTGTGTTATGCAGATTGGGGTGAGAGGTCAGACTAATTAGATTTTGGACTAACGCCATTTAGCGAACGGAAAGAATAGAGCAAGTTGTTGTATCCATGAACACAACAAAGATTTTGTCCGTTTGTTTGCGAGTAGGCCTACTTCTTTTGAAGTGTAAAAATAGATACTATCTGCTGTGGTAGACGAGAGACAATAGTGAGCTTTCGCAAGCGCCCGGTTAGGCCCTACGACGACGTTTATCTATTGTGTGGGTATACCCAAACAATAGATAAACGTTGTCGTATGGCCTAACCGGGCGCTTGCGAAAGCTCACTATTGCCACACGTGAAGACAACAACCACTGAGTTATGGAGGCCTCGCTGACCAGAGAAGGGCGAGATAGGGACACAATTTTGCTTTTTAGTTCGATACGCACAAAATGAAGGAAAGGGTTAGGGTATTTTTTCGACTTGAATGATGTAAAAGAGTGTTGTTTCGAACATTTCACCTTTTACTTTAAAAAATGTGAGCAACTTCAACAGCCAAAATGAAGGAAAGGGTCTTTTTTTCACTTCGACTAGAATGATTATGTTGTAAAAGACGGATTAGGTATTGCTTTGAACATTTCATCTTTTAAAAAGAAAATGAAAGCAACTTCAATAGCCAAAGGGTGAAAATTAGTCGATGGGAAAATAAATGAGCCCCCAGAGAGATTTGAACTCTCGACCCCTGGTTTACAAGACCAGTGCTCTAACCACTGAGCTATGGAGGCCTCGCTCGGAAAACACGGGCGAGATAGGGAAGACAATTATGAAGGACCATCATTCACTTCAGGGATTTTGGCTTGAAAGTGCCTGAAGAAGATCCCGGTGTGGGGTCAAAAATTTGCAAATGTCGGAGACGACCTGGATTATATTGTTTCACAAATGAAGGAACAGGCCCTTTTCGACTTGAATAGTTTTGTCGTAAAAGAGCACTCAATGGGGAGGTTTCGAAATCAAACGATAAACCAAAACTTTACGACAACGTTATTTTCGGTACAAAAATAAAGTTGTCGTTAACGTTTTATACGTTTATCGTTTGATTTCGAAACCTCCCTACTGTTTAGCGGCCGACGTCACGATCCAAATAAATGTGATATTTCACCGAGATCACCTATGGTCATGTGAGGTGTCCCTTTAATGAAAGCTGGTTGTACGAAAACGCCCTCGTTTTGGACAGACTATAAACTAACCTGTTGATATTTTTCGGCGGGTTTGTATAAACTGAGTGGCCCGAACTGCTCCTGAGAGCGATTTCCCATGACTTAGCTAGATATGTGAAACTTCAACCTTGTATACACACTCATTACGTGCCTACAGCCAAGAGAGCCGGCATATCATGGGGTGTAATCACTAGGAATGAGGTTAAGTATGTAATGTCACAGGAGCAGGTCACACTTGGTTTTCATTTACCAAAGCCAAGCATCGCTTGAATCTATTTAAAGTACGGTTTTGTCTCAAAGGCCAAAAGTGGTTTTAAAGTTCGTTATGAACAAGATGTCACAGGCGAGGAATATTATGCGTGATATCATAAATATATCACACCCCCTATTTATGGTGATATCAAAAATATATATTTTTGGTGATATCGAAAATACAACATCATTCTTTTGAAGATTTAGGCGGGCCCCAGTTGTTATGAATTTTGGGGATATTCAAGTCACCTAGGCATCAATGGAACTGCAGCGCGGTATTGTAGACCTTCAATATTTTTTGTAAAGACCCCGGCTGTGACTGGCCAAATTGATGGCGCATGTAGGACTATTATTCTAAAGACTACCTTCCCTACCACACTCCTGCCATCTGTCCGGCATCAAAGGTCCGGCATGTTCTCTGCTGACAAAAAATTGTGTCCGAGTCGCATCGCGTAAATGTTGCTGCTGTTTAAAGGAGCAGTCAGCCGCGCGTATTGCCAAAAGATGGCAGCAAAGGTCGAGCGGGCCGCAATTTTTTTTTCTCAACCAGTATAGATTCCCAACCAATATATCCATTACGAAATGACATTTACGAAGTGAATGGTGGGTTAATGGTTGGGTTAGTGTAAGGGTTAGGGTTAGGGTTAGGATTAGTGTTGGGAGTAGTATGAGGATTAGGATTAAAATTAGGATTAGGATTAGCTTTTGCTATATAGGTTGGGGAAAAAAAGTTGGTCGTAATGGATATATCAGTTGGGGAAAAAAATTCGCGAGCGGGCCAATATAAATAGGCCGACAAATGAAAATCCACGTGATTGGTGCACTCGAACAAGAATGAATTGGTCCGCTATATGCATTGAATTGGGCCGTAGTGACACCTTTTGGTCAACTCACTGACAGCTCCTGCATGTGTTGGGCCGGCTTACTATCACCCATCCAAAATCCTCTGGGGTAGCGCAGGTCTAAAATACCGACTCCTTCATTATGTAGATGGCAGCACCGATGGTATGGGAAGGACGGATTGCGCGGTTGGAAAAGTGATGTCACGCGCTGAGACATATTTAGCAAGTCAGAACCGAAAAGATACCGCGCTCCACTCTCCTGAAAGGACTTCCGATGATTCAGAACAGAAACCATGTGAAATCTATCAGCGAAGATGTTGCCTTTACGTCATACGATAACTCGTTTTTTGATTCTTTCCTTGTTCTTTCGCTAAGACTGGTCCCGGAAAAGTCCGATATGACTCATCAGGCAAGCTGTACTGACTTTGGTGGGATTTTCCTCACGGGAAAATCAATTCTTAAAGAAGGATGCATGTGTATAATATGATATTTACGTACTTGTATGAGGCTCCGATTGATAAGAGGTTCTTGAGATAAGAACGGTAACGCTAATGCTATTCGAGAGTTAAAGAAATCCTCCCGCTAACGGTAACACTAACGTTACCGTATCGTCATTTTCACATTACAAAAGTACATGCATGTAAATCCAAAACTAGAGCACAAAAGGCGACACACAAAATGATGGCCGAAGTCGTCCTCCAGAAATTTAGCAAATTTTCGACCCCAACCGGGGTCTTCTTCAGGCTGACACTTTCAAGTCGAGCTACAGTACCAGAAGTATAAGTATTATAACAAAAGTACATGTACGTCAGAAATAGTATTAGCGTTAGTGTTATCGTTTCGTAAACTCTCTATTTATTTTTCTTCAAATCGCAAGTTGATAGCAACATTTGTGTTACCGTTTGCAGGACGATCTCTAAAGCTGTCTATTTTTCTCCAGAGCGTACGCGACATCTATTGGACTAGTCCCAAAGATTAGTATCAATCAGGGAACACGAGGTCTTCAATTGTTCTCCTTTTTTAACGTACAGGAAGTACTATATAGAATAATTGACCAATACTTGTTCACAATAATTCATACACTAAACATATTTTGAAATAATCGCGACGTTACACTAACTGAAAACAAACGAGCTTAGTTAATGCTTCACAGTCCTCCCAAGAGCAACAAGGATTTTTTTTCCTTCCAGTGATACATGGGGAAGATAAAATGGCATGTTCGCCTCCTGGTCGTCCCAGTGCGTAATTATAATGAAAAACGAGATGATATCTGCGGCGGGGAAAAACAGCACATGAAACGTACATCGCTTGTTGCTTTGTTTTGCGGCTCCGGGCCGATGACGCCCTTTTCAGTGACGTCACTAAAAACTGTTCGTTTCGTCTCTACAGATTAACCTAATGATGTGGCAGCTTGCTGGTGCCGTTGGACGGAGCCTGGGAATAATCAGATCGTCTTATAGCCTGTTCGAGTGGTATTATGGGAGACAGAAGAACTCGAGCCAAGTCGCCATTATGTGACGGATCTGTTTCGCAGTTTTTCAGGGCCAAGTAGTCGGCTGATGTTACTTGTAGCCTGCGGATTACTCATCCTTATTGTCAACTGTTCATCCAAAGGGTGTTCCAGAAAAATGTCTCCTGAGCAATGTTGCGTTGCCATTACTCCGAGAACAAGTTTTCAGGGATATCCTGTGTTTCAGCATATGTTAAACTTGTGACAATTAATGGTTGTAAAGGGGTAACGCCCAAACGGGTGAGCTGAAACATCTACAATGTAGGTCTATGGTAGGCTACAATTTGGTATGATCGAAAGATAGTTGGTGCCCATTTGGCGAAGCGACGGCATCAGTGAAACGCCATCTAGCGGAACGAAAATTGAACTAAAACTTCTGTTGCAATTGAATTGAAAGAAGGGTGGTAACACCGATTTCTATGATCAACTTTTTAATTTGATATGTATTGACATGTATGGTACATGGTGACTCAAGCTTTCGACACTATACGGTGTCTTCCTCAGGAGTGAGGGAAAATATAAGGACGAAGAAATAAGAATCATATCAAAATCCCAGAATAAACAACAACATAACAAGTATGACATGCGTGAGTTGCAATGTCCAAGTGTTGGGTTGTGATTCGATTCTGCCAACTAATAGAGAGGTTTCGCAAATCTGACGAAAAACAAGTACGAAATACGAAATTGGACTTCATTTCCATGACGTAATGTATTTCAGGAAATGGTTGGTACCACATCGCCTGCTAGTGCAAGAGCGTCTTTAGCGTGTGACGTGACTAACGGTGGAGTTACGGTGTATATTAAACTTTGAAATTTATCTTTCGTTTCCACTTCGTCTTCGTAGATACGAAGTGGAAATTTAAAAATTCAAGATGCGCCATAACTCTTTCGGTCTTACATGACATGCTAAAAGACACGCTGGCAGGAGGGACATTTGTGGTACCAACCATCTCCATAAATACATACATGTAATAGGTCCTGGAAATGAAGTTGAATTTCGTTTTTCGTACTTCGTGTTTCGTCAGATTTGCGAAACCTCGCTAATATGAGTGAGATTTATACGGGGAAAAACAGACGACTGCGCCATGCATATAGGCCTAGTCTAAATACACCCTGAATCCACCACAACACATATTTCTGACTTCTTAGCCCGCTTGGCCAAACAACAAATATCCATCACCATAATCAAGTTTGTGAAAAAAAAAGACGGCATCATGATTAAATGGTGTACGATGCGGGGTACTTTATATGAAAGCAACATGGTATAGAGCAGCATGCATGAGGCGACCATTGGCACGGCATGGTTCGTCAGCAAAGGAACGCATGCTGTGAAGTAATGCAAATCAAAGATAGTGTCATTGCCAATGACAGAGCGGCGCAATGGCAATGCAGCGTTCATTTGGAAATACATTGACATTGGATGATAATACTGCGACCCATCCTCGTCGCTTTCACTTGGCGCATTGTCCATTTCTTCATCTAATCTCTCTAATGGTCCGCGCCGCGAGATGAGTCAAACCAGCATCAACAAAAGCAAAGGGTAACTTGGGAAATCATTCGGTAAAATCATTGAGGAAACACCGCAGTTTAAGATGTTCGTTTCAAAGGCTCGAGGAGGAGCTTGTCCGTATCGTTAAATCCATCATTGCAGCAAGTGACTCTGTGTCAAAGCCGTGGCTTGGAACTCGATTCCGCCAAAAGAAAATTGATGGCCAGGGCCGTATTTAAA